>MU186682.1:0-27872 GCA_016904865.1 Pissodes strobi | reverse complement strand
CAGGATTAGCCGCTCTATCGGGAAATGCACTCAGCTCTAAATCAGCGTACGAACGGTCGTGCATTAATATGCGGTTACCAGTGTGCATGTAGTAATTTATAAGCGCAAATCGTGCGATATCCGTAAGGGTTCTTCTAAGGTTACGAAGCTGAATTTTATCGTCTTGTGTTGAAAAGGGCCGCAAATGTATACGTAACTAACAAATAAGGCCTGGTTGAATCCAATAATAATCTTTAAAATTTTTCCTTAAATATGATAATAGTTTTAGAGAAAATTGCCCAAGGCAGCTATTTCAAAGTGCATTTGTGCTCCAAAAAATAGCTTTAAAAGCACAAATTAGAAAATCTTGCTTACCTCTCCTTGAGAGAAGAGAGTATTAACAGGTTAAAATATCAATTACTGTAGAAATGCAAGATAGAAAAAACATAAAAATCAATAAATTTTTAAGATGTTTAGATGCACTTGGCTTACTTCATGAATATTTTTTGAAACTATTCGCGTGCACTAAAAAATTAGTGCTCTAATATACTATTATTATATTCCATAGATCTTATATTTGATAATTTTTTTTACCATTTAAGTGTTTGACCTCATATTGAAATATTACGGCAAAAATTAGGTAATTTAGTTCACATCAATAATGACTTCTGTGACAACTACAATAATTTATTCCGGGTATTCAGCACTGAGCAACATGAGCTATGAGACAAAACTTCTACAAGAAAAGCGTAGGTGTGGGTAATATTTCTCCTAAGCCTAGCTCCCTCCTGTGACGCCAGCCAATCACAGCAGAGATGCAAACTGACGGACGTCTGCGTAGTGGCTACGTTATTGGTCTAAATATCAATGTCAAGGAGTCTAGTCCCGCCGGCAGTGCATGGGTTAACCGCAAGGCCATGTCGACCATCCGTATCATTGTTGAACGTCTGAAAATGTTTCTTCTGACGTCAGGGTCATCTTGGGACTAATTTATTACTTTTTTTTGTTAATAGAAGTCCTGGCACACGCAACCTCTTGACTACCAGGCAAGCCTAATAACCACTGGTCCATTTGACCGTAAATATAATCGGGTAGCATCGGACGTAAGATATTAATTATGTGTAAATGATTATAGTGGCATAGATATGAGAAAACGACTATATGGGTAATGTAACACAAAAATCTATATACAGAGAAACAAAGGAAATATCATTTAAACTTACCAGTAATATACAGGTATCTCCTCCAAAGGTTAATGTCACTTCGACGCCCAACAAACTGCAAAAAAATAGCATCCCCATCCTTGGCTGATGCTGGACATGGTTCTTAACCTATGAATCTTTACCTAAAATGGATTTAAAATTCACCATTTCATATAAAGCAGCATTAAGTTAAATACTTCATTATAAATTCATACCGCGCACATTTAAGTGTACTTATCTGTTAAAAAATGGGTAAGGTGAGTTGGGGTAAGTGCATACACAAAAATGACTTATTTATCTTTAACGATTTGTCACCACAGTGAAAGAAACACATAGCTATGCTTACAAAATGGATTAACTAAAAATTTTTAATCACCACAATCTCTCAAAGATTTTTTTCCTTTTGGTGACAAAATGCCGCACTTGCCCAGGCTGTCGGGGAAAGTGCAGTACAAGGTGAATATTCTCCATTATAATGCATTGCCTTTAAATTGGGGTAAGACAGATAGTTGTTCGTATTTAAAAAAAGAACTTCAGAACGCCACCTACAAAATTAAAAAATCTTTATTCTAAAAAACGTGACAAACCCGACTAACTTGAAAAAAAATTCTTGTTGATACTGCAAATGCTATTTCACCACGCCTACAGATTCGGTTCTGGAAGTAGCTTAATGATGTCGGTTTTTAAAATATGGCCTATATAATCAACCAATGGAAACCTAAAAACAGATCTTAGACTGGCAAACTTTAATTGCGCTTCGGCTTCTTGAGCGTCAGGATCTTTGGGCAAAACCTGACCAACATAATGCTTGACGCTTTTCTTTCTTGGAAATTTCACCAGCACCTAATCAGCTTCTCTCATTTATGCCATTTGCCGATCTATTTCTCGAGTTTCCTCAGATTTTATTTCCATTTCGTCAATTATTCCATTCAGAAATGCATCAGATTCATCTTTACACATATTATCACTGGCTTCATCTTCATCAGTCTCCGACTACTCCATAATCTTTAGTTGGGATTTTTTCCTTAATTTTGTCTTTGTGAGTTCGTCTTCAGTCTTCTTTCATTTTTCCAGTCTTGATTTTTCTTTCAGTGTCTTGAAGCCCAAGGTGGTTTCATAACCACGGAATCATCCCGACCATTTAATTTCCACTACTCAAATTAGCAACTATATTGGCTACGATATAAGAATGCATTGTCCTATAATCCAGGTCCCTTCGATAGAATATATGAATTGAAATTGGCACTAAGTAATCACCAAGAGTGGAAATAATCTCTAATTCGAGAAAGATTTGACTTTAGAGTAAAGAAAAGTGAAAAGTTGGTGTTCCCATTTGATTCCACTTAGATTTCCATATTTCCAAATAGAGATTTGCAATTAGATTTCCAATGAGATTCCAATGAGAGATTTTCAATGAGAGATTTTCAATGAGGTACCAATGAGAAATTTTCAATGAGAACCTGTTGGTCTGGCTCTCCCCTTCAGATTTTTGCTAATCCATGCGAAGGTGCCACAGAGTCAAATATTAATATTAATAGATTCACCTTATAGGCTTGCCTGAAGATCTAATCTCGAAACAGCTCTCATAAAAACTGATTTCCGGACGATGAACACGAAATCAAATCACATCATCCAACTCGACGCAACGCGAATTCAAATGCCACCGACTAAGTAGACACGAACTCAATTCCTAATAAGAAAATTCCATAACATCACAATCAGATATCCTTCAAAAACATTCAGAATTATGTAACTGTTAAAACAAAACACCAATTATGCCGGGCACTAATGAAAACCTATAAAATTGATGCCTAATATACACTAGGTACTACTGGTTGCCTATATTGCATCGCCTTCCTCTTCTTCTAGTGCCATGCCTTCAAGTGGCCTTGGCGATCATTCTGGCCCAGATAATTTTATTAACCGCTGCTCTAAATAAATTTGTTGACGTCTCACCAGTCCACTGCCGCAAGTTTCGTAACCAAGAAATTCGTCTTCGGCCAGGCCCTCGTTTCCTATCAATCTTGCCCTGCATTTCTAGTTGGAGGAATCGATATTTTTCGCCCCTCATAATGTGGCCAAAGTATGTCAACTTCCTCAGTTTGACGGTTTGCAGGACTTCCTTCTTTTTGTTGGCTCGTTGCAGCACTCTTTCATTTGTGATATGTAAGATCCAAAGTATCCTCAACATGCGTCTGTAGCACCAGAGTTCGAAAGCTTCGAGTCGTTTCTCAGCGTTGTCAGACAAGGTCCATGCCTCAACTCCGTAGTCCAGGATCGAAAAGACATAACAGCGGAGGACGCGGGTTCTAATATCTACAGCTAGGATAAGGTTGCATAGTACATTCCTTAGATTGTTAAAGGCACTTCTTGTTTTTCTATCCTAACTCTGATTTCCCGAGAGTGGTCCCACTGATCATTAAGAGAGTAACATAGACACGTGATTGTGTTAACAAGTTCTAATTGTTTAATTTTTACAAAAAAGCGGTCGTATAGGTTGATTATTTTGCTTATTATTATTATTTTTGTTTTTTTTTTTTAATATTTAAGGATAGTCCGTATTCCTCACTGACACTCGTCACTCGGTTTATTTATGTTTGAAGTCCTTCCGCGTCACTTGATAGTAATACCGTGTCGTCTGCGTATCGTAGATTATTGACTACCACTCCATTTATCGATACTCCGCCGTCTACCCCTTCAAGTGCTTTGTTAAAAATGTCTTCTAAGTATATGTCAAAGAGTAACGGAGATAGAATATAGCCTTGTCGTACTCCTTTTTGAATATTTATCATGTTGGAATATTCATTATTCATTATTATAATGCGTCGTTCTGCAGCGTCTATTCCTAGTTTCTCCAGAATGGTCATCAATTTACTATGTAAGTATCTACATCAACATCACGTGCTCGTTGGATCAGCACTTGTACACTGAATAGCGCCTCTCTAGTCCCGAATACTCTCCCGAATCCAAACTGACTGTCGCTAAGGAATTCCTCAATTTTTGTGTATAGTCTTTGATGTATGATTTTAAGAAATAGGTCTAACATATGGCTCATTAAAGACATTAATTCATGGCATCTTTTAGCCTTACTACTTTTTGGGATTGGAATAAATATTGATATTAACCAGTCTTTTGGTAATTCACCTGTTTGTTACATATATGTCATTGAATAAGTCCAGTATGGGTTCAAGGTGTTGTTCTTCTAGAAGTTTAATGAGCTCTACATGAACCTAATTCCGGTCCAGGGGCCTTGTCATCTTTCATGCGACGTAAAGCTAACAGTAGTTTCTCTTTAGTGATATGGGGTCCTATTTCAGTTGGTATATTTATGGAATTATCTCTGTATTCATCAAGAAAGGGCTCTTTAATATAGTTTTCCCAAGTTTTCATCTTTTCGTTTGAATCCCAAATTGCTAGTCCATCTTCATTTATTAATGTTGTCATGTAATTTTTCTTTATCATTCCTGCTGCCTCTTTAACTTATTTGTGCATATTGTGCTAATTCCTCAATCTCTGCACATTTCAAGTTTAACCACGACTCTTTTGCATCTTTTATTTCCTGTTTGATTATCTTGTTTATTTCTCTGTATTTTATTTCATCTCTATTTTTGAACTGTCTTCTCTCCTCCATCAATTCTAATATTTCTGTTGCCATCTATATATTCCTTTTTTGTTTTATTTGCAGTTCCAGGTTGTTTTTTGTAAGTGAGACAGTAGTATGTTGTATGTTGTTCCATTTGTATTTTATTGTTTATTGGGAATTTGAATTGGTTGTTAATCTCTTGTTGTAATTTGTGTTTTATTTCTTCGGTTTTCAGTGTTTTTATGTCTGTTGTCTTCTTTATATTCTTCTTTCTCATCTTCTTCAATCGTAGTTACATTTTTGCTGATAGCAGATTGTGGTCAGACGAAATATCTGCACCAGGATATGTCTGTACTGATGATATTGAGTTGCGGAACCTTTTATTAATTGTGATGTAGTCTCTTTGGTTTCTTATTGTGTGATTTGTCGTGTCTCCTGGTGCTCTCCATGTGTACAGTCTTCTTGGTGGCAGTTTAAACTGGGTATTCATAATGGGAAATTGGATCTCTTTACAAAACTGTACTAATTTATCTCCTCTTTCGTTTCGAATGCCCAATCCGTACCTACCAACAATGCTTTCATCTTTTCACTTGCCGACTTTTGCATTGAAGTCTCCTAGCAATAGGGTTATTTTTGATTGTTTGGTGTTTTTCAAAGCCATTTGGACTCCTTCCAGTGGCGGATTTACCCTAAGGCCCGGTAGGCCCGGGCCTAGGGCGGCCAGATTTAGGGGCGGCCCCAATCGTGTCAAAAATAGTATATTACGTACCTAGGCCAGTAAAGTAAAAAATGTCTCAGATCACATGTAATTGTCGGCCGAAGCAAAGCTGAGGTCAGCAAACATATGATCTGAGGCTTTCTTATTTACTGGCCAAGGTGTGTATACTATATAAAAGTTGGCAATAAAGTAATTTCACTATGTAATCGCAATTATTTTGTCGAAGCCAGATACGAATGCAAACGTGTGATCGACGAAACTAAGGACAAACACAATCAAAGGATCAGGAATAAACTTTTGCAATGCCCCAGTGGCTCCAGGAATTTCTGGTCGGTAGCAAAGGCAGTCAGTAACAACTTTACAAAAACGTCTCTCCCACCTTCGACAGACGAACGAACGTGGCATCACGGCGACTACAGCCAAGGAAAAAGCAAACATGCTCGCCAAAATGTTTTCATCGCACTCTACCTTAGACGTCCCCCAAGGCAAGACTCTCCCCACCATATCGAACATCAACACTACCATGGCAGAAGTCAAGTTTCATCACCGTGATATTCGCTAAATCCTTAAAGAACTAGATACGCAAAAGGCATCAGGACCGGACGGAATACCTGCCATCGTGCTAAAGAACTGCGCCAACGAACTGACACCCGTTTTCCAGGCTTTTTTCTCTGTCTTATGGAAAAGGGATTTACCCGTCCTCTTGGAAAGTCACTCGAGTGCAACCTGTTCCAAAAAAAGGCAAGAAAACCACGCCCTCAAACTATCGTCCAATTGCCTTGCTTCCAATAATCTCCAAAGTCATGGAACGTGTAGTCAATCAGCAACTACTCAAGTACCTCGAGAAAACAGAATAATCAGCGATAATCAATATGGCTTTCGCAAAGAGAGATCGACAGGAGATATATTGGCCTATATCACTCATATATGCAGAAGGGCAATTGAGAACTACGGAGAGTCTGGAGCGATTGCGTTGGATATTCGACAGAGTTTGGCATGACGGACTGCTCAACAAACTGCCGTCTTTCGGACTGCCAGCCTCTCTCTGCAGGTGGCTTGCCAGTTTCCTTAAGAACCGATCTCTGCACGTTGCAGTTGATGGACATACCTCAGACACATTCACCATCAACGTGGGCGTGCCCCAGGGCGCAATTCTTTCACCAACTCTGTTCCTTATCTATATTAATGACCTGCTGATCTAAACGAATAGTCCTGTTTACAGTTTTGCAGATAACAGTACCCTTGTCTCCCACTTTAGATCAGAAAAACCCTTACCAGCGACTGAGATTCATCACCGCAGACAGGAGCAGATTACGGCAATAAATCAAGACCTGGATAAAGTTCAAACTTAAGGCGACCGAACTTTGGTCCAGTTCAATGCAGCAAAGACCCAAACAGCAACGTTTACCAAGAGGGCCAATACAGCGGGCTCTGACATTGTTATGGCGGGATCGACTATTCCTTCATCCTCGTCAATCGGACTGCTTGGTGTCTCGATCAACAGCAATATGTCCTGGCATGACCACGTTGCTAACATCGCAAAATCAGCCTCCCAGAAGCTTAATGCGCTATTTCGCAACAAAAAACTCTATACACCGCAGCAGTTGCTTTTGTTCTACAAAGCGCAAATAAGACCGTGCTTAGAATATTGCTCACATATCTGGGGTGCTGCACCAAAGCACACTCTAAAGGCTGATTTTCATATATAGGACTGTGCGCCTACCATGCTGCGGCCGTCGCGGGTATTCTACTTTTTCACAATAGGATTGAAGGTCGTAGCACAGTCCTATATGTGAAAATGTAAATAAGAGCTTCAGTGCGTTTTATATGGAACATACAATTTTTTGATTTACAGTGACAACGACACGGTAGGTGCACAGTCGGTGCGCAGTCCTATATATGAAAATAAGCCTTAAAGCTGCTGGATTCCATTCAGAAGAGAACTGTGCGTCTCGTCGGCGACCCAGAGTTGACCCGAAATATGCATAGTCTGGAACACCGCAGACATGTGGCTGAGATGTCTCTGTTTTACAGATACTTTCACGGCAGATGTTCCCAAGATTGGGCCCGCCTCATCCCGCCCCTGGCAACTCCTGTCAGACGGTCACGACAGACGGCAAGAGCGCACCGGTTCGTCGTACAACTGGAAACACCTAGAACATCGCTTTACAAGAACTCCTTTGTCTGGCACACTGCATCACTGTGGAACTCACTCCCAGGACATCTGTTTCCCACTAATTACAACTTACAACTATTCAAGAACCGTGTCAATCAACATCTTCGCACACACACCGCTCGTCGAGCGCCATAGGATCGCCCTTTAGTGTCTGTGCCATTGCCATAAAAAAAAACAAAAAAAGAAAGTCTATATGGTGGATGCTGAGAAAGGGACGGCTGATAGCTTGGGACCTAGGACGGCCGAGACTGCAAATCCGCCACTGACTCCTTCATAAAACAGTTCGATTTCCTCTTCGCTGCTTTCTGCCGTCGGTGCATATGCTACTATTATGTTGAATCGACACAGTTGGTTGTTAATCTTCCGTAATGAGACTCTATTTGATATTGGTATAAATACTTTAAAGGAACTTACTATTTCTTGGCTCATAATAAATGCGGCTCCATCACTGTGTTTTGGGGTGTCTTCTCCTGAGTAGTATATGCGAAAATTATCCATTTGGCACTCACCTGTACCCGGCCAGCTAACCTCTGTGCAAGCAAGCATATCCATATTCAATCTTTTCATTTCTTTCAGGATGTTTGCTGCTTTTCCTGCTTGGAACATACTTTGCACATTCTATGTGCCGATGTGTAGTTTGCGGTTTCTTTTTCGGTTTAGAAAGCAGGGATTTTGCTTGTTAACTTCCTGGAAGGCCCTGCAGGTTTCTTGGTGCCCTTCCCTGCCGGATCTTGGGCTCCGAATTCCATGATTAGTAAGTTTTCCATTCATCATCTCTGCCATCATGATTTTACTAGGAATGTCTTCTATGACTTTTAATGCACTGGTTTTCCTTTTGCCTTGTGCATTCCCAAGTCGTTTACTATTGTTAGTTCATCCGCCTTTAGAAATGATTTCTCATTACAAGGGCAAGAGAGTACCCTACCTCAGTTTGCTCTTCCACCTTACAAGAAGCTGTTGGCCTTACTGAGGGGAATCGTTTATCCCGGCGACTACTCAGCAAGCTGCTTGCAGGGATCATAAAAGATCCCTGCAGGATTCCTATGGGATATAGGAAAGGACAATTGGCTTATGGTTAGGATAAAGGGTTAGGACCTGAGTATCTCCCGGTTTAGGTATGGCAGGTATTTCAGGGCTCGCGTAGGCAGGGTCGCATCCCTGAAGTAGACCTGTTCCTGTCAGGACCACAGGGAGTGTCTACCCGCGATTGCATCGCCAACTATTAAAATTAACTTCAGAATAAGTAGCGTAGACAGCTCACTTAGCATTAACCTAAGTAATTCCAATGGCGTGCTTACTTCGCTTCTAGTTATTACTTTTGACCGCTTGGAACTGGTTTCTTTGGTTTGAACGTTTCATGAGTATTTTTATTTTGCTTCAATGTTGACAGCATTATTTCTTCAAATGAAACCTCGAGGGTAGCGCCCTTGTTAGTAGATGGTGGAATATTTCCACTGCTGCTACTGGCTTCTGGTTCAATACTCACATTATCAGTACCAGCCTGAATGCCCATATTATTGTCATTGACAAAACTGGTCTCGCCCGTTACATGCACGTCTTTACTAAGATGGTTTTCCCATCTCTGGAAAGCTATTGGGTCAAATTTTTCTTTGGGAATAACTGTGTTATCGAAGAGGTAGATCCCAGCCTTCCTAAAACCGTTCTGAATAAAGATTGGATTTGCCTCCTCCTAAGTCTTTTTTATCATTACAGCAAACGACTTTTTTACTTTTCTTTCCTGGGTTTAATCTTTGCCATTTCTCCAGCTTCACATCCCAAGTAGAATTCAGTGGTTTAAAAACTGCATGACCTGAGTGAGGAGGCAATTTCAGGATAACAATTCGTTCTGCCATAGTTTTTTTTATCGAATCGATGCCAACATGTGTAGAGTGACCATCGTAGACCAGCGAAATCGGCCTATGGTCTCCAAACTGTTTGCCCAAATTCTTTTTGAAATAATTGCAGACAACTGCATCACATCCCTTTTGGTTGCACCATACGACATTGTAGGGTCTGTTGGATCTTGTTCAACACAATGGTCCATTCATCGTACACATCCAGCCCTTTGAAGATAATTAAAGGAATTGCTTTCTCACCTGCGGCCCGGCATCCACATAACACTGTTGTATTGTCACGACCTGGACCGCTAATATTGTGTGTTGAGGCAATTCCGACGCCCCCGACTACTTTCGTTTTCGAAGGATCTGCGCAAAAACTGGTCTCATCAAGGTTCCAAATGTGCTCGGGCTTGGGTCGATAAAATAAAATTTATGATATTGATATTAACATAATTTGCACAAGTATTTCTTTTATTATCATGGATAATTCATATTTGATGGCATAACATGTGTATGTATTTAATGAAATCGTTTTATGCTGTGAATAACCCTGCTTTAAATGAAATCAAAAATGCATTGTTTGCTGTCTGTTCGTGCTAGAATTTTAGTTTTAGTATGAATGTGATTGCAAGTAAGAACTTTTGTGAAACTACTAACATTTTCCTACCCTGACCGGTGAATATCCTAGTTATAAATGAAATGATCATTCTATATATATTGGCCCTAATATCAACTATAGCTGAGTAGCCTCCGTATTCCAGGATCTTAGTACCCTCCAGCGGCGTCTGTCTAACTAACACCCCTCTTCGGTAGTGTATTGGTTATCACTTCCGCCTGACACACGCGGAAATCTCGGGTTCGATTCCCGACCGGAGAGCTATCTCTTCAGTTTTAAATGTACTATTACGAGTGTGGAACCACGATTTGTGGCGCGGGATACAGTAATTTAATTAATTATTTTACTAGTATAGGTTGTACGGCATAATTCGGTTTAGGAATTTATATCGACGGTTTCTCTGCAGTACTTTTTCGCCTCATGAATGCCAGGCTGAGTCCGGCACGTTTTCTCTAATAAATACGGTCTATTAGGGACCTGTGTTTTAATTCACAGGACGCACCTTTCCGTCAAATTTCCCTAATTGTGTTTCGTCGAAGCTCATTCGGGGTAAGTAAAATTGTGCAAGATATAATAATAACATAACGGAGGGATTGGTTATCTTTTTAATCTATTTTGACGGTCATTGGTAAAATAAAGACAAAGCACAACTTTACTTATCTCATTCAACTATGTTGAACAGACCCGGGTTGGTTATACTACACATTTCTTCATCACCCCTCGTACTCTATCCTTCGTTGACTTCCCAAACCTCATTCAACCTTGCCAAAGTAATGCCGCAAAAGGCTTTGCGTAGTTAACCTTGTTTTAAAATCAAAGGAATTAAATCCGTTCGATAATTGCATTTTTCTAACGTAATTTATTTGCAGCATACACGAAGTACCTATTCAAGATATTTCAGTTAGATACATGATGGGAACGTTTCACTGGGAGTACGCGGAAAATAAAAATAGTTTAGAAGTCGCGTAAGACAGCGAAAGTAAATTGTAACGATGGAATTTTTATCGAGAAGCTGTCGTTATGTTACATATTTTAATCGATGCCTAACAGACGTATGTAATTGCTTCAAGTAAAAACAGTGGGGGCTTTTAATATGAGCAATAAAAATAAAACTTTTAACATTTGATTTGCTGTTTCTCATACTGATATTCCGAGTAATTCCCGATTTTTAATCCCGGAAACACTTTTAGTGTTGACCAAATGATAAGTAGTGTTGGCGAAGAGTTGTAAAAATTAATGCTTCCTCATTTCTGTAAAAGCTCGCCAACGTGCACCGAAATTGAAAAATATAATTAAACTAAGAACATCGTTGTCCTCTTAATACCCCAATAAACAAAAAGTTCAATTAGCGAACTCCAGGCCATAGAGTATTTATGTGCAACTGGCAATATGCCGCTGCAATACTCGAGTTTATTAAATATCGGAATATTTTTCCTTCACTGATCTCGTTCGGTCGTTACTCAGACGTGAATGTTTTACGGAAGGCTTGTTATGGGATACTTACGATTGTGCATACCGTTTTGTAATTAATACAGGGCTGGTCTATTGAAGCAGTGAACCGTTAATAATAAAATTGGCTTCGCATCCAAAAATCGACGGAAATATTATTTGTTGACGCCGTTTTATTAGATCTACTTGTTTATATACAGATTTTCAACGGATCAAGGAAGAACATAAAAGCAATAAAATACCCCAATAATGACCATAGAATATCGTCAAGTTGACTTTTTTATAGTAAAAGTTAAAGTTAGCCAATAGTTGAAAAACTGAGATGAATATTCGGCTATGGGCTCTTAATGGGCTTTATTGATTAATAAAATCTGTTTTGGTTGTCTCGAGGTCTAGATTACGGACGCTATATTGTGCTGAACCAATAAAATTGATGCTAAGGATGGCGAGCTGGGAAACCATTCGTCCTAGAAATTCGATAAATAAAACCTTCTATTAACTCGGCCAAAAGAACTTCTTTAAAAAAGTTTTCGAAGTTCTAAGTTTGACTGACTCAAGATGGTATCATTCAAATTCAAAAAAATGGCTCCTCTCGAAATTTTACCTAGTTACTAGCCTTTGTCAAGAACATGTTTTCGCATCTCCTATGACAAAAATGTTTTTTTTTCGCACAAGTAACATTGTCAATTTGAAGTGCTTCAATTGGTTTTCGAAAAAAATAGGTTCAGTATATTAAAGCACTAGTTTTATAAGCGTGTAAGGTGAGTTGGGGTAACTGCGCGATAGGGGTAACAGCGTCACCAGTCGCCAAAAAGGTGTTTTATAAGTTGAATATGCCACAGGTTCTTAACTTTAATATTGACTGATCGATCCCAAAGTGATTTGACAGCCTTGTAATGTGCAGAAAAATGACAGCTGACCTCTAAACCAAACCAAGTTTGTAGCCTCTAGGGTAAGTGCGTCTGTCAAGTGACGCTCTTACCTCATCTTAGTTTTTGAGGACTCTTTCCTTTCAGTTAAAAATGCCCCGAAATTACACAAGAAAAACAAGTAAAGTGAGCAACTACACCAAAAAAGACCTGCAGTCAGCTCTAGGGGTCATCCGAAGTGGAATCTGGAATCTGGAAATGGTGAGAGGGTGGCCTTGAAAAAGGCCGCGGCACTTAGGCCCCGTTGGACCCCCTGTGCGTCCTGTCCAGATCAACCAATCCATCTAGGCCATCGTCCAGAATAGTGTTGTAAAAAAGGCGACGATGTTGCCCGAGGAGGCTGTTCTAAGGAAAGCCATGGTTGGCCATCGTTCTCCCAAAATGGATTCCCTTAGTTCCGAAACAGCGTCGCAGTCGCAGAGCAGATGCTCTACTATTTCGTCCTCCTGTTCACAGCCTCTGCAAGGTGTCTCGCATAATTTCATTGTGTGGAGATGTTTCCTTAGCTGGCAGTGTCCAGTCAGAATCCCCACCATGAGTCGTAGGGTCTTCCTTGACATATCCAGGTATGCTTTTGCCTGGATATGTCTAGGGTAGCTTAAAAACTCCTTGGCCAGTCGACAGTTAGTTGTTTCGTCCCATCTTCCCCTTAAGTCTTCATGGGTGATCTTTTTCGTCGCGACAGGTAGGTTTGAAGGGCCGGCTCCGATAATGTTTGAACCGGCTGCCTTTCTAGCCAATTTGTCCGCTGATTTGTTACCTTCGCACTCTGCATGTCCTTTAACCCAGCACACAGAAATTCTGTTTTTGCGGGCAGCATCCTCCAGTGAATTATGGCATTCTAGTACTGACCTGGCTGTAAGTTTACAACTTTTCAAGGCCAGTAGTGCTTGTCTACTATCCGTGTAGATTTTAATAGTCTTGTTCTCAGTATTCCTGCGAACAATCTCTTTTGCGGCTATGGATATTGCATAGACTGAACTATGCTTGTGTGTCCCTCCATAGGCCATTTAAGTTCAATTCGCAAGCTTCGGGAGTAAATTCCATAGCCTGCTCCTTCCTTGGTTTTTGAGCCATCCACGAAAATGTTAACCGCACCTTCGGTTATAGGCTCAAATGGTTTTATTTGTACATCATATAGTCTGTCGAAGACGAACTTGGGAGGTATGCTATCTGCACTTACCTGCAGTAGTGGCAGTCTTACGACTGCCCCTTCCCACAGGTGGCGTCTAGTCTCTTCACATTCTATGCTAGGTTGTACACCAACGACTTTGAGCCTTAGCAATGCAGTCAGAGCCACCTCCCTCAGATAAATATATAGGGGAGGCAGGCACAACATTACTTCCATGGCTCTGGTTGGGGTTGTTCTCATAGCTCCCGTTACAGTTAGGCAGGCAGTTCTATGTACCTGACTGAGCTTAAGCATTGCCGTTTTTTGTTGACTCTTGGGCCACCAAACTACGGCTCCATAGGCAATCATGGGTCTTATGATGCCAGTATAGATCCACATTACGACCCTGGGTTTCATCCCCCAGGTTTTACCCACGGTCCTGCGGCACTGTTCATAAGAGATGTATGCCTTCTTTAGTCTTCGTTCTAAGTGAAGATTCCAGGTTAATTTAGCATCGAAGGTGACACCAAGGTATTTTACCTCAGATGCAAAATTTGGTTGTGTGTTTAGGAGGGTCGGAGGTCGCAGTGGCTCCATCCTCCTTTTTCTGGTGAAGAGTACCATCTCCGTCTTCCTGGGGTTTACAGACAGGGAGTGCTCCCTGCACCACTTTTCGACTAAGCGAAGGGCACTCTGCATTCGATATTGCACATAACTCCTTCAAACTTTCCGTTGAGCAGTATCGTAAGATCGTCTGCATATGCATTGGTGTAGAATCCATCTGAGTTGAGGCGATGCAAGAGGCTGTCGAGAACAAGGTTCCATAGCAGTGGCGACAGAACGCCTCCCTGCGGGCAGCATCTGGCAACGATGCCTCTCACTACAGTATCTTCCACCTTTATTTGCACGCGTCTCTTCGAGAGCATGTTAAAAATCCAGCCACTGACAGCAGGAAGGACGCCCCTGTTTGTTAAGGCAGCATTGATTTTTCCAAAGGTGGTTTTATCATACGCACCTTCAATATCAATAAATACACCTAAGGTGGACTCATTATTGTCCAGCCATCTCTCTATCCGGCTCACTACTGAATGCAAGGCCGTGTCGGTCGATCTTCCCGTAGTGTACGCATGTTGGTTGGGATGCAGCGGTCGGTTGACCAGTACTCAGTCCCTCAAATATCGCGCACACAGCCCCTCCAGAATTTTTAGCACAAAGGATGTTAGGCTGATTGGTCGATAGGCTTTGGGGACAGTGTAATCCATCCTTCCTGCCTTTGGTATGAACACCACTCTTACTTCTCTCCATGCCTTCGGGATGTAGCGCAGCGCTAGGCATGCCCAGAACACCTTTACCAAGTGCGGCAGTAACTCGTCCAAGCCCCACTGTAGTAGAGCTGGACGGATGCCATCAGTACCTGGCGATTTGAAGGGTGAGAAGCTTAGTACTGCCCATCGTATTTTGTCTTCTCTAACTATTTGGTTGGCACTTTGCCAGTCCAGATCAGTAGGTTGAAGGTTTGTCTCGTCTGGCCAGTTCCTGTCGTCTGTTACCGACGAACCAGGGAAATGGGTCTGCATAAGCAGTTCAAGACTCTCTTGTAGGTTAACGGTCTTAGTGCCGTCCTCCCTTGTTAGTAGACCGATGTCGCGATCTTTGTCTTTTGCGAGGACCTTGTAGAGCCGTGCAGTCTGCGAGTGATCTTCGATCTCCTCACAGTAGACCCTCCAGGCCTCCCTCTGTTTTTTCCTTACTAGTTTTTTAAACTCCCGCAGATTGGTGCTGTATTGCTCCCAGTCGGCTTGAGTTCTAGTTCTTTTTGCTCTGTTGAAAGATTTTCTCGCTGTCCTCTTGAGTTCTCCCTGCTCTTCGTTCCACCATTTTGTGGCTTCCCCTGGCTGTTGTTGTGATGCCTCAAGAGGGCAAGATTTTTCAAAGGCTTTAGTTATGGCGGTCTGTAGGCCTAGCATGCGACTTTCTAGGCCGTCATTGTCTTTAGGCGTATTCCCCTCCACTTCCCGTAGGTTCTCCCGAAGCCGGACGAGGAACTGAGCTCGATCCGTTCTTCGGGGATCCCTAAAAAGCTTCCTGGGCTCCTTTATTGAGCTAAGCTCAAATGTTAACCAGCGATGATCTGACATGGTGACCTTGTCAGAGACATGCCAGTTTATGACTAATTGAGATATGCCCGCCGAGGCAAGTGTTATATCAATTATGGTTTGACTCCTGGAGTTAATAAAGGTTGGTGCAGTACCTTTATTGAGAATGTAATGTAATCATAAAGTGATTTACCTCTAGCATTGTTGACTTCGTTGCCCCAGGTCACATGGTGTGCGTTAGCGTCACAGCCCAAAATTACCTCCCATTTCTGGTTCTGGCAGTGTGCTTTCAGGTCCTCTATTTCCCTCGTGGGAGGCAGTGTAGCCGACTCCTGGGGGAGGTACACTGCAGCTAAGACTACAAAGGTAGTTTTGCCGGCCAATACATATTCCATCATCACGGCCGTTAGGTGAGAAGTGGACAAGTGATATAAAGGCTGGGCTTTAATGTTCTGAGGTACATATATTGCAGTTCTCGGTCTTTCTGTTGTGGGTGGAATTATCAGTATTAAACGGGCCAGCCGATTATATAAAATACCAAGATCAACTTTGTGTGATCGTATTAGAGGCAGAAGAGGCGTGAAGAGTTTGGAGATTGACTGACATTCTATTAGCGCAAGACGAAACAATGGCAAACACCATAAGGATCATGGAATAATGGGGTTTTGGCCCTTCAAGGCGGGAAGTCTTAGAGAAGGTCGGACAGTTTGTTAATGCGAATGGTTTGAAAACATGATTCAAGAATGAAACGCCATGTGAAGACTGGTGTCTTAGGTTTAAACGGAGACATCGGCTGTCGATAAAGAAAGCCCAGAACGTTGAGATTGCAGGAAGAAAGTGCCACAGAAGCAAAACAATTCACTCAAAACAAACCGTACACTGCGCTGGTCTTCGATTCTCTGTCTTCCTTCTCGAACGATCCGCTTTCCGATCTCTCGAAAAAAAACCTCGCAAAACCCGACTTCAATTTTTGACTTGTTTTCCCTTTTTCTTTCCTTACATATATGGGGTGTCCCAAAACCGAAAGTATAAGGTCTAATGAAATAATATTTTAAATAGGCAGGTTACCTCAAATGGTTTACCAAGTTTGGATAGAAACGAACAATCGACAAGTCATAAGTCATGATTGGAAAACATCCCTTAATCGCAAGTGAGTCAAGAATAAATAATGTTCATGTTTTGATTATTATGAATCGCATTTATTCATCGGTCTTTATCACTCAAAGCAATAATTTATATAACGTTAACCCACTTCTGCGTCTTGCACTTTCATTATTACTCCATAAAGCAAAAAGTTATATGATCAAGCACGGAGTAGACAGATGAACTTGTCACCAATGATATCAGAATCACGAGTCAGTAAAGTTAATGATACTCAATGAGTCGGCCTGCTCCTTGTAACAGGAGCGTATAAAAATAGATGTAACTTCGTTACATCCACAAATATCCATACGTGGAAACAATGAACTAAACTTCAATCAATGGTCAAAAAGTATATTTCGAACGCCCTGGATGATGTTTGTGAGGAAAATACCATCAATGGCAAGCGACTAAACACCGTCCAATATGCAAGCGATATCGCGGTAGTCGTTGACAATATCTACCCTCAGTTCATTATGGATGAGTAATGAGGAGCTCAGACTCAGCAAAAACATCTTGAATTAAAAATAATTAGCAACAATCCGATAATAAACGATACTGCAATGATTATTTTAGTTGAGACTCAGATTGGAATAGTTTTTTTTTGGAGGGGCTAAAAAAATCTTCGAAAGACACCTCGATTTTCGTAACGATCTTGTGTGACCGAGGGTGTGGGATTCGTTCCCTCTAGGGATACGCCTACCCACTAAAAAACTTACCCCGTTTTCTCTCTCCGAGCATCCTGGGACCGTTTATGCAACATTCTTCGCGGATGCAAGGCTGTTATATGGTGGTGCCGCTTGGTTTTGTCTTTCGTTTCGGTTTTTTTCTTTTTGATTCATAATTTGTCTAATTAGATTTTGTATACTTTGCCATTTTCAGAGCGGTTTCCATTAACTTTGCGGTCAGGTTATCTGGGTTAAGTTGGCATCCTACAATTTGGTAAGTCTCCAGTCTTAGTTCGTCCCATTTTTTGCAGTTAAATATTGTATGTTCCGGACTATCCCGCTCTTGACAGTACAAACATCTGTCACTGTCAGATGCCTCGATGGAATTAAGGTATGTATAAAAAGATCCGTGTCCCGTTAGTACTTGAGTTAAGAAGTAATCTGTATTTTTGTGCTTACAGTCTAGCCAACGTTTAATTCTAGGGATTAGCCTCTTGGACCACTGCGCCTTTTCCACTTCGTTATCCCACCTTTCCTGCCATGTCTCAATTGTTTTTTCCCTTTCCCTTTGTTTGATCTGGATCTTAGGGCCCTCTGTTTCATAAATATGTCTTCTTTCTTTGGATATTAGATCAATTGGCACGATACCCGTAATAACTGGTAAGATTGGAATAGTGAAACAATTCAAACAGCTTGGCTGCAGGCTAACTAAAGAATACGATGTCCATACAGTCAAATTGTTCAGAAAATGCATGTATTGTTACGAATGAATATATTAATTTTAAACGCGTGCACGTTGGGCCCAGTCTGGGCACCTTGGCAGTGGAACAACATTACTAAAATAACTTAACACCAACGCAAGCCATGCCTACATTCATACGTCATCTCGAAATAAAGGAAATATACTTTGCCACGTTTCTTTATACACACTCTACAGTACAACTAAGCATTTTGGAGCTGTCTATGTACCTGATGATCTAATTAACCGGACGGAAGCTGCGATCCGACTCCAACTAGGCATCCCTATCGGATATGTGAAACCTGAGGAGTCTATTTGATCTGAAGGTGGTCAGTATGTTATCCACGCTCACGGGGGGTTCCAGACATTCATCAGCCACCCTCTTCCAGACTTCGATATGTCCCCTCGAGCTATTATTATCTCTTAGATGATCGATACCTTTCAGTCTGTATTCAGACCTTAAGGACTCGTACTCTAGGAATAGATGAAGGGGACGCTCTCAAGAGTTCTGATGTCATCCTCATAACATATCTAATTCTCACACAAGCCAGTCTCTAAAGTTTGTCTAAATGAGCCCTAGACATGGCTGATTGTGTATCAGTCGCAAAGGTGATGATACATTGATATATTTCATTGTTTCAGAATAAACAGGAGGTAATAAAACCCAAAAATGGGAACATTTTGATTAGATAAGATCTCACGTAATTTAGAATTGTTTAACGGCCAGGTGTGGAAAAAATTTCGGCGCAGAATAAGTGGTGCCTTAATGCAAGTACATGTCAAGACCGAGGGAGTGGTAGATCGCATTGTTGGTAAAAACCCTAGAGAAACACTATGATTTTCATTAATTTTCTGTGTTATTTATATTCTGTATCTTCTGCGTTTTTTTCTAAATCACTAGTTTTAAACTGTGTCTTTTATGGCTTACTATAGTAGTTAGTTTACTTAAAATGCAGACTATTATCTGCAAAATTAAACAGAAAAGAAAAGTAAGCAAGAGATTTAAGTCAGGTTTATTCGATTTTTACACTTTCAAAACTTTTTGAAAATGTAGATTTTGTGTTTTTAATTTACATTTACAAAAGCTATTGTTATGGTACACCACAAATGTCTAATACTCATCTTTCCTTACATTGGCTGTGGTGGGAAAACTTCAGAGTTTCTTTTGTCTTATTGGCCCAATCGGTTATAAGAAGTTGTCTTCTAATCCTTCTAAACCCTGTTTCTGGCAAAAATATTTGAACATATTGATAGTGTCTTGCTAACTTGCATACTCTAGTGCTCGTGCTAGTGTTATTGTTTTTCTCAAAGTATTTATTGCTTTTATCATCTCTTATCACCTGACGTAGATCGATCCTTATCTGAGCTGTATAACCTGCACGCCAACCACGGCACGTCATAACAGGACGTGACATATTTGGTGGAGGCACCGGGCATGTGTAAATTGCTAAAATTTGAACTTGAACTTGCAAAATATTACGCAGACATTAACGACGAATCATAAACAACGCGAGCAACCAACACAAACTATCATGAACCTTAACTTGCAAAGATCAACAAATTTTATGATATGAATACTCAAGGGAAGCATCAGCTCGACAGACTTGTTCTCGCACCTTCTTGCTCCATCTGATATTACTGCAGTGCACATGTACGTGGCATACAAGGGGTTTTAACTTGCAATTTTCAGCATATTATGATACTTACCCTTTTTTTTTATTTTTTTGCCAATTTGACCAGTTTTATTTTATATTCTGTTACTTATTAAAAATATCTATTTAATAAATGAATTTAATATTTCAGTTATTATCTCCTTCTTCTATCTGATTTTCATTCAACTTGCCTATCAGGTTTCATGGTTGCTATTCAGTATTGATTTTCCTAGTTTATCTAGACTAGAAGATCATCTACCTTAGGGATATGGTATCTATCCTTGATAGTCTTATTATTCAGTTTTCTGTAATCCACAATGATTCTTCATTTCTTTAATTCACTAGCACAAGGGGTTTTAACTTGCAATCTAATTGCCTAACAAAAACTGAGATTTAGAGTGCACAGGCACGTGATCTCGGGGTTATCCACCTAAAATACGATACATTTGTCAAAGTTCTAAGTAAAATATATTCAAAGTGGAATTTGTCAGATAGTTAAGGTACAGTGTAAAGTTTGAGTGCCAAACGAATCTGCCGATAAGACGCTCAACTACTTACCTGAATTAAACCAAAACTAACCAACCGTATATAAAACACAGCATAACTCAGACTATCATTAAACAGTGACCAAGATCTATAAGAAACTTAAAATATACCTCGGCCGAAAGATATGCTTAATCTAGTAATCGGGCTCAGTGTAAATTTATTAAGTCTTTGATCAATGAACATTGTTATTGTTTTCACCAAAATGTTTTTATCATATCTTCTCTCCTGACGCAGATTGATCCTAATATGCGCTACATAACCTGCACGCCAACGAAGGCACATTTTGTAACATAACGTGACATGTTATAACGAAAACAAAATTATCAAAATGCCACCCTCTTAAATTTTTGATTAACTTAATTTGCCCACCAGTGTGATATGAAGAAAATCAATCTCTAGAGAAAAGAAGCTTTCGTGATCGGGAAACTGCACTCAAAAAAAATTATGAAAAATTAGAAATGAGAGTAAAAAGACCATTTATTTGTTGACTATTTTATATAAATCGTTAGTCCAGTAATCATAGTTTGTGTTAATATTTTCTTAACTAAAGTGTTTTAATTTTGACTTCTTTAAATATTTTTTTTTGTCGTGACATCTACATCTCTTCTCTTATCCTACTTCTCAGCTTTGCTATTCTTTGGGATTGTCATTGTGTGCTATTTTATTTGTGCAAATTATCTGTATATATAATAATGAATTAAATTTATTTATAAAGTAGCACCTAATATGGTTGAAGTTGGTTATTACTCATATGGGAGGCTGCAATTAAGCCGATTTACCTTTTACGTAAGTAAAACTTGCATAACTGTAATTCATATTTTATTGAGTTAATAAACCTGTACTATGATTATTATTATTACTATACCCTGCTAGTATCCCTAATGTATTTCAATTCAAGCCATAATTGGCCCATCACTTGCCATAGCACTAATCATCGCCCTGAAATGTATCGAATATGATTACCGATATTGTATTGCATAATACTTCATTAGTGCAATGATAATTAATTCGGGATGTTGATGTGCATTATGTACGTTAGGCTGCGCGTGTTGTATGCAGAACGCCTTTCTCAGTTGCCATTAGATACTGGGACGGGATCTCGGTATAATCTAAGGATTAGGGTAGAGACAATTACGGGCCATGAATCAATAATGCCCGATTGATTTATGTATATTGTATGGGGCCGCGTAATTATGTGTCCAGTTTGGGTATTAGATTATTTAGACAGGTTTGCATCGGGCGCGATAATTGAACTAAACCGGAGAAGAGCAGCAATAAGAGCCCAGTAAATGATGGTATAATCTGGAATACTAAAGCAACAAAGGACCAGGTATGGTTACAAATTAATCCACTGGAAAATGACCCCTGGCAAAATAGATCTGGATGTAAAGCCAAAACGACTTATATTGATTTCGATTTTCCGCACCCTTTCGCCCCCAGAGCGGGGAAAATACATGAATTATCCAGCCTTTCTCATGAAAACCGACTAAGAATTTTTATGTCGCACTTCTAAACCATTAGAAATTGATCTGACACTAAGAACAACCAGCAAATCGAGAACGCCATAACCAATCAATATAGGAAAGACGTTTACTTTCGAAAATATAAATATGATGTTCATATAAATTAGCTTTTTTATTACGCATGCATCATAATCAACGATTATCGCACGCTGTAGCGTGCATAAAATGATGTTTATGACGCGCCTACTTTTTTAAAGGTTGCTATAGAAACATTTTATCATGTCAAATGTGACAGATTAATATATTCGTCAATATATCCCTTAAATTTAATATTTAAAACATTTTTGAGATTATGATGCATTCGTAATAAAAAATAGCGTATGATATACGTGTATAAGAGGCCTTTAAAGCCCTTGCGACTTGCAAAACACTCCGCTGCGCGTCGTGTTTTGAAATATGTCGCGCGTGCTTTAAAGGCCCTCTTATACACTTATATCATAATATACTATTATCAGTACTTAAATTGCTATGGAGCTTGAGACATAAAGCTTTCAAAAAATAGTTATGCTTTACTTGAGAAAAGCACCATTTCGACAAATTATAAACGAGAAAATCAGCAATTGAACAAAATATTTCATGAAAATTATTGGATAATATTTCATGTCATACAAAAAAATCACCTAATTCCTTAATAACACCATAAAATGTACAATAAAAATATCTAAACCGCATGAAGGGCTTATTCTCCTTTAACAGTTACATTACACATAGTTGACACTCCCCATTATAATTTCGGATGGAAGTAATATTTTTGCCATCTGTTAAGTCGCAATGACAGTGCGTTTTTTGACAAGGCTAGTTTTCATTTAGTCTTCAATTGATTTTATATCATAATATGCAATGTTGTTTATTACAATTTATTTTGAAATCCAAATAGATAATTCACATTTTTTAATTGGCTCGTGTTTTAGTCTTTCCCCTTCATTTATTATCTTTAACAATTTATCAATCATTTCTTATCCTTTCATTCCATTGAATTTTCTTCCAATTTGAATGATTAGGTCTTATATTAAGTTTATAGATATTTGTTTAATAATCAAAAAGGATATTTCATTAGTCGTATTTTTAGTTTGTGTTGTTACTTGAAATTTTCGTTTAACTTTGTGAGCTCCAGTCATTTCCAGCATATTCTGATCCTTACCTTTTTGTTTTTAATTATTTTGCCAATTTTACCAGTTTTATATTATATTCTCCTAATTAATAAAAATATTTATTTAATAAATGGATTGAATGCTTCAGTTATTATCTCCTTCTTCTATCTGATTTTCATTCAACTTGCCCATCAGGTTTCATGGTTGCTATTCAGTATTGATTTTCCTAGTTTATCTAGACTAGAAGGACATCTACCTTAGGGACATGGTATCTATCCTGGATGGTCTTATTAATCAGTTTCGACAATGATTCTCCATTTATTTAATTCACTAACATCAGGTTTTTTGGGACAATCCATATTGGACTGGACCAAGGCATCCAACTATTCCAAATGATACCGTCTTCCAACATTTGTGAAATTTGACTTTGCATTCCTCCTTATGTGTTTCAGGAAATCTGTAAGATTTTACATATACTAGTTCATCATCGGTTGTTCTTATAGCATGAGCGGCAACTGTCGTTGAAGATAAGGGTTCTGTTGAATTATGAAAAATTGTATAAAATTGCTTACAAACTTTAATTAATTTATTCTTTTCTTCTGCATTCAAATGGTTTAATCTTAATAAGTCTTCAATTTCTCCTTGAGTTAAATCTCACAGTTGACATTTTTGCCCTTGAATATTTTAAAGTTGTTAATTGGTTCAACTTGAAGCGGAAATTTTGAATTTACGTAAGTATCGTTGCTGTGTACATTATCTATTTCGACATCAGCTAGCCCCTTTTGTACAGTTGTTATGGATTCAGGTATAAAGCAATGGTTGTTTGTTTCTTGCTTTGGAATATAGTATTCACCATCTGTCATCGCATGAGCAATAATCTCAAAATCAGAAAGGATGTTTTTTCGGTCGTTTTCCATTTCATTTTCATTTTAAACTTCTTCCAAACTTCAATTTATTAACTTTGTAAATTTTTCACTCATTAATTACGTATTTCAATCTTTATCTTTAATTTCATTTAATGTTCTTTTTACTTGACGTGCTAAATTTTTAATTCTGCTGTGCAATATTGTTTTTATTACTGTTATTATTATTATTATTATTATTAATTTCATCTCGCTTAATTTCTGTTCTTCAATATTGTTTATCACCATTTGTATAGAAATCTGGAAGCATAGTTCATTCATATATTAAACTTGTCAACCATTCTCACTTTGGGTATTATATTATTATATTTAGTTCTCTTTTATTGCTTATTGAAACTTGTAATCTATTGTTTAATATTGTTTATATCCACTAATTTAAGACTTCGAGAGGATGTATAAAAGTTTTATGTCTTTAACTCCCAGTAAATTTTCATTTATTACTCATGTTATCTTTTCTCTTATTTATTGCCTATTATAGTTATTATTCTACCATTTTATTTAGTGTTTTATTCATTTTATAAGACATTATAATATGTATTGTTTAACGCCATATATTTTGGAATCTGAATCTATACTTTATTAGGTCTTGTATCGTATCATTAGTTTGTTTTTTCATTAATTTATTTACTTTGTCAACTCGTCACTTGTTTTCTATATATTTTTGTTTTACTAATTCTTATATTTCGTTTGTGGTTCGAAAAGCCCATACATTTAATTTTTTAATTTTGTCAATAAGTATTAAATAGGAAACGATCAAAGAAAACTCCCCTCTGATTTTGAAGATGAAAAAATCATAACAGAAATATATAAAAAATCTGAAAAATGTAAACGTAAGAATCATATTATATTGGATATAAGTGATAATTTAAAAAAGAAGTCAGTGGAATGAAAGGACAAAAAATGATGACGAATTGATAGAGTTAATAAATGAATAGAAAAGTTAAAAACATAAACCGAAATGAAAGGACAAAACATGAGTGATGAATTGATAGAGCTAATAAATGAATGGAAAAGTTAAAAACATAAACCGAAAAAAACGCAAGTTATCCTTTCGTATTCGCAAATAAACATTAATAAATAATAATATAAAATACAATATTAAATAAGTTAAGTTGAAAGAAAAATAACAACTTTTAACACATATACAAGAAATAAATAAAAAGTCAGGTTCGACAAGGCAAATGTACAAAAAATTAAAAGCAGATATTTTGCGTTCTTTCAATCTCTCATACTTAGTGTTTATGTTAAGCTATGTAAATAAATAATCCTAGGAAAAAAATACAAAAATTTGACATTTGTCTTATGGTTTAAAAGAAAATGTAAAACCTCCTTCCTTAATAAAAGAGGCAAAACAACGAACAAAAAAATATCCCGTCAGACTCTTATAAAAAATGAACAATATTCAATAATGCAACGCAAAAAGTTGAATAAAAATTAAATAAGAGAAAAGATAAGGATTATAATAAACATAAATATGAAAAGGGTTGACAAAATAAGAAATTAAAACTGAAAATGCAAACTAATGATACAAAGCCTATTAAAGTATAGCTTCAGGTTTTAAATGCATACCTTATATATTTAATAAGCAACTGAATAAAATACTAAAATAAGGACTGTAATATGCAATAAATCAATAAAATGATAATAAAAGTAATAAATGAAAGCTTGGAAGTAGCTAAAGCATGAAACATACATACATCCTCCCGTAGTTTTAAATCAATGGATATTGACAATATTAAATATTAGAGTATAAGTTCTAATAAGCAAAGCTGAAAGTGACTTAAACATAATAACACAACATCTAAAATGAGAGAATGGTAGACTACGTTAATAAATAAATGTTTGAAGGAAGTTATAAGCAAAAATTAGTGACGCAACAATTTAACAAACTATCCTTTGAGATTTCTATATAAAAGCTGATAAACTCTATTGAAGAATAGGATGAAAAGAAATTAAAAGAGATGAAAAGTAAGGGTGTAAAATACTAGATGAAGTTAATAAATGTTAATTTGAAGGATACTGATAACACAAAATAATTATATGAAAGACAATATTGATTAGCAGTATTTATAGCTAGTAAAAAGAACATTTAATTTAAACAAGACAAATATTGAAATTACAATAAAAGAGTGGAACGATTGGAAGCTTGAAAGGTGTTCCGTAATTAATAACATTAAATAACAAGTATGAGATCCAAAGACAAGTTAAAAGAAAATTAGATAGAATGAAAAGATAATAACTGAAATATACAAAAACTCTTAAGCAACATAATACACAATCTAATTGGTCAAATGGACTGGAAATTTAAAGCGAGAAGGCAAGGATAATAGCTCACAAATTTAATAAACGAAAATTAAAAGGAAGGTTAAAAACAAACTAAAATTGTCACTAATGAAACAATCCTCCGATTATGAAATAAATATCTATCAACGGAATACAAGATTTAATAAGTTAAATTGAACGAAAATTCAATGGAAAGTAACGATAAGAAATTATTGATAAATTGATAGAGCTAATTAATGAAAAAGAAAGTTAAAATAGAAGCCAATGAAAAATGTAAATAATTTTCTCGTATATCAGAATGCAAAATCAAGGAAACTTGCTATACAAATTTTGGAACCAAATGTAAAAACTCCTGCCCCAATAAAAGAGGCTAAACAACGATAAAAATAAAATATACTTTCAGATTTTTACAAAAACTGAAATAAAGAATATTGAATAATGGTACGCAAAGTCTAACACGACAAATTGAATAAAAATTAAATAAGATTAAAGATAAGGATTATAATAAAGATAAAGCAAGGGAAAGTTTGACAAAATAAAAAAAAAATAAAGTTGAACACGCAAACTAATAATGCAAGGCCTATTAAAGTATAGCTTCAAGTTTTAAACATATGACTGTAATCGATGCAGAGTTATAGATTTAATAAGAAACTAAATATGAAATTATAAAATAATGATTGTAATATGCAATAAATCAATAAAAAGATAATAAAAGTAATAAATGAAAGCTAGGAAGGAGATAAAACATGAAATATACATACATTCTCCCGGAGTTTTAAATCAATGAATACAAACAGTATTACGCAATAATTCAATAAGCTATTATTGGAATTTCTATATAAATGTTGATATACAATTTTGAAGAATAGTATAAAAGATCTAATACGTTAGGTGGAAAGGGAATTAAAAGAAATGAAAAGTAAGGGTGTAGTGTACTAGACGATGTAAATAAATGAAAATTTAAAGGATACTGATAACATAAAACAAATATATAAGAATAAACAACAAACGGCATAAATTCAAAAACAAGTAATAAAAGACAATATTAAATAGTAACATTTATTAGCTAGAAGAAAGAACATTAAATAAAATTAAATTTACAATAAAATAGTGGAGTACAAAGTTAATAAATGGAAGCGTTTGGTGATCAACAATGTTGAATAACAAGTATGAGTCTAAGACAAGTTGAAAGAAAACTATATCGAATGAAAAGATACAAAAATTTTTAAGTAACATAATAAAAAACCTATTTAGTAGTTAAAAAACAAACTAAAATTATTTCTAATGAAACATACTCTCCGAACAATAAATATTTATGAGTTAAATTGAAAGAAACTATATGAAATGAGTGATAAATTGATAATGCTAATAAACGAAAAGGAAAGTTAAAATACAAGCCAACGAAAAAACGTAAATTATCTTTTCAGATTCCTAAATAAATGGTAGTAAACCGTAATGAATATCAGAGTACAAAATCAAACAAATCAAATATCTAATCTCTACGTTATAAAAAGTTCCCTTCTCGGACTGGCTAGCTGTTACATTAATTTTTAATAAAATTATTAAAATTGTACATTCGTGATTCCAAGTTTATGAATAGTTAAATTTAA
>MU186681.1:41218-85882 GCA_016904865.1 Pissodes strobi | reverse complement strand
CTAACGATTTTGGAAAATAACACGTTTTTCGGCCTAGGGAATCTGAAGCTGTTGGATTTGAGTCAGAATAAATTGATTTTTCTCAACGAATCGCTGCTCTACTTAACTAAATTGGAAGTACTGCTGCTCAATGATAACAAATTAATGAAATTCGGTTGGACGGAATTGCGCAACTTGCACATGCTTCTTGAAGTCGACCTGGCCAACAATCGTATAAGCAATCTCGCTTTTAACTTTACTCATCGGCCTGAGAACCTGAGAAAGCTGAATCTTTCGAATAGTATTATTGGCCATGACAAAATACCAGTTGGCGCCTTCGAAGGCATGTCCAGGCTCGAAATACTAGACCTGTCTATGAACTGGATCGAAGCAATTCCTCCAAAATTCTTCCAAGGCCTTTACGGGCTGCGCGAACTGATCCTATCCCACAATGGTATTTTCCACTTTCAATCGGGAGCCTTTTCCGGACTGCCGTCGCTACGGATTCTAAATGTGTCCAACAACAATATCGATACGGCCGAAGTAACGGGCAGGCTATCGTTACCAAACCTGCACGTGATTGACTTTTCTAGCAATAAAATTGCGCGTTTCGATTTCGTAGAATTTCTAAAGCGAGCGCCCCGAATAAGCAAAATTGATCTCAGCGGCAACCTGCTGGATTGCGCGAATCGGCGACGGGTCGATGAATATTTCAAACACGATAATATTCAAGTGAAAATGGAGGTAGAGCTTTGCTCGAAGCTAGATAAAGAGCAACTGAAAAAAATCGAAGAAGAACTGGCTGCAGAAATCAAAAACTCCGATCGAAAAGGTTCAGCGATCACGACGACCAAAATTGTGTTTTTAGTAATAATACTCGTTCTTATAGGATTACTATTTTATATCCAAATCTTTATCTTGAGGCATAAGGAGTATTAGTATGCGCATCACTATTGCAACTTATTTTGCGATCTATGGCCAACTTAACCTAGTTAGTATAAGATGATTAATAAACATATTTCTGGAATTGTTTTGTAATACCCCTAACTTAACTTTAACGAATGCACCTGTAGCCGATTACATGGGACCTAGTGTGGCAAAAAGTCCGGAAACATTCAAATAAAACAACCTGGCGATAGTCTATCCTGAATTTGAAGACAAATATCTGTGATGTAAAAGCCAAAAGAGTAACAAGTAGAGAAAACTAATCATTCGTTTCAATATTTTTCCACAAATAGGTAGTTCAATTTTAATTACATTAATTTAACGCAGATATGGGCGAATTCCATATAAAATATGAACACATTAGTTCTCTTTAACTTTTAGATCTTGTTGGAATTGTACAAAATTTAATAAATTTACAGAATTATATTAAATGTTAAATCTAAAAATGGATAAGAATGCGTTGATTATGTATTAGTAAAATTGTATTAAATAGTGCTAGTTGTGAAAAATATAAAGCTTGAAAACACTTTGTTTGTGCAACTGTAACAACACTAAGCGTATTTACAAATTGCACCAAATTTCAAAAACCAATCAAGGGTGTGAATATAATCCACCTAAGATTTTCGAAAAATGATTAAAAAATGTTTACGATATTCTACCAAATGCAAGAATATTTAAAGAGAATTTTTCTTACTAAAACAGGGGTTTCTCTACAATACCGAAACAGAATTTTTTCACTTGGCGCTAAACATGCTATCATCATAAGGAGATGATTAAAACTAAACCTAAAATCTACCTATCTCTTATACGAACTGGATGCTTCATGATTCCTTTCGCTGCGATCAACACGAAATGGCCAGCTTTCATTTCTTGGTACACCGTATGGTTAATTTTCCTCTCAGTAAAGAAATATTTAATAATGAAAAGGCGACAATTAAGAATATACCGAAAATTAATGGTTTTAATACTAACTTAACAAATAGACAATATCTGTTAAGTTAGTATCAGATAGATTAATAAGGCATGCGTTTAGAATGACCATTCGTCCTCACCGCATTCCACCATGGCGTTCATATTCTGATCATGGCAGCAATCCGATTTTCTCGCTCGCGTTGGGAACGAGCAGCGGTCATTGGAGTCCGCAACATGAATTAGGATATAAGAGTGCTGTCGTCTGCAAACCTGTAAATAGAATTGTGTGTCCTGTCTAAGAGGTCGTTGATATAGAGCAGGAACAGTGTGGGAGATAATGTACACCCTTGAGGAACTCCGGAATTGATTTTAAATTCCTCCGAGAGATGTCCATCAATACCAACTCGGATACTTCGATCCCTTAAGAAATTGGAAAGCCATAGAAGCAGTGCTGGTGGTAGTTCGTCTCTGTCAATTTGGATAACAATCCGTCATGTAACACCCTATCAAATGCTTTGGATATGTCCAGAGCCACCGCACGAGATTCGCTGTAACTCTCGATGGCTTTGGTCCACAGGTAGGTCACGTAAGTCAGGAATCTCTCGTTAATCTTGCGGAAGCCATACTGGCGATCGAGATATTTTCACCATTACTTTGGACATGATGGGAACTAAGGCAATTAGACGGTATTTATTTGGAATGGATTTTTTACCTTTCATCGGGATTGGACCCACTTGAGCGCATTTCCAGCTAGAAGGAAAGCAGGCAGTTCTGTATGATAGGGAGGAAAGCCTGCATAGTGGAGGTATTAGTTTAGCAGCACATTTCTTCAGCACTATTGTTGGAACGCCATCCGGTTACCGTGGCCTTGTTAGTGTCTAGGCTTTTGAGTATTCGTTTCACTTCGCGTTGGCGAAATACCAGACCTGACATTGAGGAATTCACTCTCGGAATAAATTGGGGAGTCTTTCCTTGATGATCTAAGGTAGAATTTGATGCAAATATTTCGGCAAAAGAGTTCGCTTTTTCTTTGGCTGTTTCCGCAATTGAGCTATGATCTTTGGTCAGTGGTGGGATTGATGTCTTTGAGAAACCCTGATTGATAGCTTTGGTAGCTGAACAAAAGGATCTTGATACGTGATCTAGGAGGCTAGCAACGTTTTATGATGCTCAGGGATCATGGTTGGCTCGTCAACCAGCTGAGTAAGTTATAGCAAATGACTCGGCTTATCGTCGTTCATCGTCGTTTTTGTTGGAGTGTTTCAACCAGTCGATATTATGTAGGTTGAAGTCTCCTACTATGACAATTTCTGCCGTTGCGTTGGTTAGTTGATCTGCAGAAAATCGATTTGATTGCCAAGATTTGAGAAAAGCCGTATATATGGGTGTTCGCTAGGTGGTCTATACAAGCAACAAATTAATGTGGTTGCTCGATCTGTGCTTAATTTGAACCGCATGACATCGAAGTCCTTAGGTTCGTATGTTTCTTCTCGTTGACAACATAAATCGTCTCATATAAAAACAGCTAAGCCAGAGTTATGTCGATATCCAGAGTAAACCACACATTGTGGATAAAAGTATATTGTAGTGCGAAATACATAGACTTAGAAAAGATTTGTGTATGGCAAAATACGTGGAAAAATTCATATCATCCTTTATGTTCTAAACTAAATACTTCGTTTACATGATGCAAAGTGTAAAACGTTTTCTAAAGGAGGGGGGCACATTGTTAAGGTGCGTACAGACATGCAACAGAACAGTGTAACGTAACTCCACCACGCAACATATTCTGTTGCCCGACGTAGTTACGATGCGATGAGGTTTTCTATGTAATTTAGGTGCAACAGAATATCGCCGCGAAACATCAACGCGTAACATATAGACCCAGATATTAATTATTTTAGTGGTGAACGACGAAAACGAAACGAACGCTATATGGTTCGCAGGCACGTCCACACATGCAAATTTATAGTGCAACGTCAGCGCGAACATTTCTTTGATGCGACGCCGAAAGACCGACAACTGATGGGATGCTGCGATGTTACGCTGTTAGTGTGCTGTTACGATGTTGCAGAGTGCCGTCCAGACTCGATACGCGGTGAGGTTACGTTACGGTGTTCTGTTGCATGTCTGTACGTACCTTAATACGACGCTCCTCACGCTTTTTAAGGGCCTTTACAGTTCTACGGCACTATGCTATATTTGTCGTTTGTCATTAGTGGGTTAACGTCACTTTCACTCTCTTTCTACACTAGCGTGTCGTCGGTACAGGGAGCCTTGATCCCGACTTCTGCCGAACGGCACGTTTATGGCGCTACATGCGTTGTTTTATGTTTACATTTGTATTTTTACATTTTCACTTCATGCAATGCCCTCCGCTCGCTTTGGGGCGCAACCAACAAAAACTAACCCTAACTAACCCAAGGCATGCCAAAAACGAACTAATCCAATAAAAAAAAATGCAAGCGCCGGGCGTCGAACGTTGCGCCCTAGACGCGAGTCACCAGTTCGAGATCAAGACTCCCTGCACCGGTGAGCCGCTAGTTCTCTCTATGGGCCACTGAATTTATTCAGAAGCTGCTAAGACCCGAGGGTCTACAATCGATCCCGATGGCGAAATACTGCGCGCGACGTTGGCCGAGTTACCCACATCTACGTAGCAGCTTACACAATTTATCCATACTTCGGCAATCATCGGCACGTATGTTATTATTGTTGTAACATGTTTTGAATGGTGGGCAGTGGAATCAGTGGCGTGCAAAATTTTGCTGGGGCCGCCTCGCAGAATTTTTACGGGGCCCTTCGATCATACCGTGTAGGCATCACTAGTAATTAAATCTGTTGCTTGACCAACATCGATTTCAGTGCTCTGTAAAATTTTTGAAAGTACATTTACGTATTCAAAAACTCTACCTTGGAATGTTAAGTAAAAAAAGATAAACTCTAATTTTCTATTTTCTTTAGTAGTGCTTTCGCCTCATCTCAATCAGAATTTTTCTTAACCACTACAGACAAGTTTGACAAGAACTTGCATTGGGTATTTCGAAGGCGTTCGACAGAGTTTGGCATGACGGATTGCTCAACAAACTACCGTCCTTCGGACTGCCTGCCTCTCTGTAGTTGGCTTGTCAGTTCTCTTAAGAACCGATCTCTGCACGTTGCAGTTGATGGACACATCTCAAGCACATTCACCATTGACGCAGGCGTGCCTGAGGGCGCAATACTTTCATCAGCTCTGTTCCTCATCTATATTAATGACCTGCTGACCGAATCGAATAATCCTGTTTACAGTTTTGTAGATGATAGTACCCTTGTCCCCCAATTTAGATCAGAAAAACCTTTACCAGTGACTGAGACTTATCACAGCAGACAGGAGCAAATTACAGTAATTAATCAAGACCTGGAGAAAGTTCAGAATTGGGTCGACAGAAATCTGTTCCAGTTTAATGCAGCAAAGACCCAAGCAGCCACGTTTACCAAGAGGGCCAATACGGCGGGCCCTGACATAATTATGGCAGTATCGACCATTTGTTCATCCTAGTCAATCGGTATACTGGGTGTCTCGGACAAAAGCAATATGTCCTGGCATGACCACATTGCTAATAGCAAAATCAACCTTCCAGAAGCTTGGTGCGCTATTTCGTCACAAAAAACTGTATAGACCGCTGCAGTTGATCTTGCTCTACAAGCCGCAAATAAGACTGTGCTTAGAATATTGCTCACACATCTAGGGTGTCGCACCAAAGCACACCCTAAAGCTGCTGCATTCCATTTAGAAGAGCTGTGCGTTTCTTCGGCGACCCGGACTTGACCCGGAATCTGGATAGTCTGGAACACCGCAGATATGTGGCCGAGATGTCCCTGTTTTACAGATACTTTCACGGCAGATGTTCCCATGATTTAGCCCGCCTCATCCCGCCTCTGACAACGCCTGTCAGACAGTCGCGATAGACGGCAAGAGCGCACCAGTTCGTCGTATAACTGGAAATACGTAAAACATCGCTTTACAAGAACTCCTTTGTCTGGCGCACTGCATCACTGTGGAATTCACTCCCAGGACCTCTGTTTCCCCCTAATTACAGCCTACAACTATTGAAGAGCCGTGTCAATCAAGATCTTCGCACACACATCGCTTCTCGAGCGCCATAGGATCTCCCATTAGTGTGTGTCACTACTATAAAAAAAAAACTTCACGACAGCTAAATAGTTTGTTTTTAGCGATATAATACTATCGGTTCTTGATGACCATCTTGTAGGACAAAGCTTTTTTAGAGTTAATTTAACAGTGCCGCTATTTTGAGTTTCACTATTCGCAGCGTGGTAGACTTTCGCTAAAAAACACATATAGATACTGAACCCTGTCAAATAATTCGTAATTTCGATAATGTTATTTACTGAGTCATTTAAAATTAAATTCAGGCTATGTGCACTGCAGTGGATATAACTAGCATTAGACTGTCTTTTTTAATAAAGCCTGTAGTCCGGAGTAGTATAGTTTTCTTTTTATTAGAATATTATGTAATTATATCCAAAACTATACCAGAAAATATCTTACCACTAATATTTGTGGCTCCATCATAGCTAAGCGAAATTCCTTGTTATTTTAAAAATGCAAGAATTTCATTTTCAAAGTCCGTTGGCATTTGTTCCATCAGTTCGAAAAATCCTAAGAAAAATTCTGCCACATTGTACACTTCTTATTATACCGTTGATATCGATGTACCAGATCACAACACTTAGCTGATCTTTCTTAGTAATATCTTGGGTTATATCAACAATGAGGGAAAAAACGGACTCTTTTTGAGGTCTTCACTTGGGTCTACCAACTATAGTTTTCTGAATTGTATCAGAAATAAGGGCATTAAATTTATTTTGTGTCCCATTACTTAGGCAATGATTACGAATTTTGCATATTATTGAAGTGCATCTCAAGAACTGGATCTTATCTTGATAAAAGTTTTACAATATTTAGAAATACACCTTCTGAAGAATCTGGCTTATTACTTACTTATTTTCGTAATCAGTAATAGTATTACTTACTTATTTTCATAATCAGAAATAGTATCTCGATGTCCACGAAATGGTAAGTTGCAAATTGCCATACTTCTTGTGATGTCAATGAGCCTCTTCAAAACGTTTTTTAAAATGTCTCGATTATCTTTCACGGTTTTGTTATTCTTTCGAAATATGCTTCCAAATGAATTCTTGCTTTCTCATGTATAACTAACTTTATACAAAAGTTAATTTAAACATAACAATTAAAATATGTAAAAGTTTTAATAAATGTTAATTCAATACGTAGTATACAGGGGCCCCTGAGGGGCACATTTATATTCCGGGGCCCTCCCGCACTGCAGGGTCTGCAGTAGCTGGTTTGCACGCCACTGAGTGGAATATATTTGCGGAAACACATGCAAGCTGCTGGTATATGATACGGCTCTTAACCAATTTTTTTTTAATTATTAAACTAATATTTCACTTTACGAATGAGGTTAATCCACCAATCGGAAACGACTAATATCTTCTTGCTGTAAAAATAATAGTTAATTCTTGATATACTAGGTATAAAATATTAAAATGACACACAGGTTTAATTATTGGGCTTATGCAAATGTTGGGAGCGAACGTATTAAATATCTAATAAAAATAATTATGGTAATAAACTACGCTCCATGCTACCCGAAATCTAAAAAAGTATTGGATTTCCCTGTGCAATTCTAGATATTATTCGTTATAGTATGTGCTATGAAAAATTTCTACAGCACTACAAGAAATTTATGAATGTGTTATTAATATCATGCACATTTTATCATATTAAATATAAAACAGTTAAAAAATATGTATTTTTATCGACTCGGCTCCCATGGGGTCATTTTAATTTATTTCTTGACATAATTGTAAAAATTAGAGTTAATTTCCAAGTTACTATAAACCATCAGAATTGCTCACACTATAATTTAGCTTTTGTTAATAGGTCAACTGTGTTCGATATATTTGGTTGCTCAACTTCCAACTAGGCCAACTGGTAGCTGAAAAAAAATTACTTTCAATGAAGTGTAGATCTTTAGCAAGGTAACTTTAAAAGTTGAGAAACAGCAATTACCGATTAAAATGTATTTTAATCAAGCATTTTGTTCATTTTGGATCGTTTTTGGTAGCAAATACAAAGAAAATCATGGCGTTTGATTTTTTTTTGCATATATTATCATCTTATCGAATCTCGTTTGCATATGAAGTAACCAAAAGTTTAAAATTTGAAGCCTTATAGAGCATAAATTCGAAATTCTATCTAGTTTTGATCCTCCAATATCCGGAATAAAAAAAAATCCTTATACTAAAATCGCGTTAAGTGCGCTCCCTCCAATTTCACTACAATCGGCAATGTTATCGATAAAATATAACAAATTAGTGAAAACCCGTACATCATGCGGATAAATTAGTCTATTAAAATAATTTTAATGTGACAGATGGAAAGGAACGATTGTCAACAGAACATCATATGCTACTGTACACACAGAGGGTCCCAAATAAAACAAAGTGATCGAGTACTTGTTTAGACTAATAATTTATCAATCACTGATAAAATATGGTTACACAACACTCGTATTTTAATAAACTTGTTCGACGCACATCGCTTCGTACGTTATTATAGAAATCTCGGTGGTATTTACCTACCCAAAAATAGAGGGTTTTTTTTACCTGAAAATTCAGAATAGCGTGCGTTGACTAATAATATAGAAATGTATGGTCATTTCTGTGAGTAACTAGTAACTACATCGATTTCGAATGTATTTTCTAATATATAGATTTTTTAAGAAAACGATTTCATATACCGATCTAGATATATTTTTATATCGAAATTCGATATCTGATTTTTAATGTCGCATACCCCTACTAGTGACCGAATTTATTAAGAGGCCCTTCAACTTTTGTACACTGACCTTTGCTAGATGACTAGGGTTATTTCTAAATTTCTCATAATAAAATATACACCATCTTTACGTAGTTGACTCTCATTTACACTTAGTTGGTGCCCTTGGGAGTCACTCTAAACACGGATTGCCACAGGCGGTTACTACTCGGGCTCATCGCCGGCATACGAAACGTTAGACTTAGAGGTAAGTAAACAATTAATTCGTGAATATAAGTGGTAGTAAGGTGCCTGCGCAAGATAAGGTCCACCTAAGACAAATCATTTTTTTTTTAAAGGACAGAGAAAAAAATAAAAATATATTGAACACAAACACATATAGATCAGAGACAATAATAATAAATTATATTCTCGCTGATATAGATAATCCTCTAATAAGAACACAGACTAAAAAGTTTTTAAAAAACTTAACAAAATTACCGTAGTTTAAAAAAACTCTAAAGAGGTCTTATTTCTATCACATGTATCAGAAAGTTTGTACCTTCTGTACTTTCCGTTCTTTTTCACCTGCTGACCGTCCGTCGGCTACAACACACTACTAGTATGAATTTCACTGAGTTTGTTTAAAGCCTCAAGTACCGTTCTCTCATCTGCTGACCCTATAGCCATACTGACGAGCCGTTATGCGGCGAAACGCGTCTATGGATGGGTCAGCAGGTGAAAAAGAACGGAAAGTACAGAAGGTACAAACTTTCTGATGCATTTGTTTGGGTTCACCTGACATACACAGGTCAACTAGTAGCCAATAATTACTATAGTAATAGTACTGTCTATCTCCGATAAACTTAGCAGGTAAGGATAGATGACGCCGCGACGGCTATAACACACTAGTTTTTATTTTTATCAGTTGCACTAATAAGGGCCATTGTTATAAATGCAATAAAAGACTATAAACTAGTAGGTAAAGAATTTGACATAAGATACTTTTTAACAAAAATTTAACATGAAATTTGAAATGAAGTTCTGCGTAAATAAAATAAGACTCTTAGGTCTCACATTTGATGCAAATATAGTCATCACCATAAGATGTATATCCTAAAAACACTCTTCGTGGGCCCAGGTATTGCAGAAAATCAGTTCCTCATATCGCTTTGATGGATTTCCAGCATAATGGATAGTACCCTAATGAATTACTCTTATTCATTGTGCTTGTAGAAGCAGAAGGCTGAAAGTGCTGGTACTTGCTTTGGGTTGGTCGGTTTGCTGAAACAGACTTTTGTAACCTAACCATATGTGGTCTTATAATTTAAAGTCTTGCGCCTTGGAGCTTTGTCATCTTTCTTTTTGCTAAGTACCTACGGAGTTTCCATCAATGAATGAAAATAGTCATTCAAGCTTGGCTTTTCTTTTTTAATATCCCGAAGCCGTTGTTGTAACACAGCGATAGAACATCCATCGTTATCAGTTTGATCAGAATGATTATGGAGACGTTCTATAAAGGTGCTTGATGCGAAAGCAGATAAAGGAATAGCTGACGGATCATAGGGATTCAACCCAGTAGCTCGAAAACCACTTACAATAGTCTCAGTGATCATACATCGTAATCATACTTTTGAAAAAATGTTGTTAAATCTTGACATAGCTATCTTGGATCTTTTTCCCACTAGAAAATCACTTGTTGATCCCAGTGAGTCTCAAGTGATCGATAGACCGACTGGGGGGTCGTGTTGCTCGGAAGACACATCAAAGTGATTTCATGCTTATAGGTGAAGTTTGATTTGATGACCTTTACTCCCGATTTCGACATAGCTCTGGATTAGTTGTTTTTATACGAGCCGATTTATGACTTCGAAGTCATGTGGTTCAAATTAAGCAGAGATGGACAAATAAATTTATTTGTTACTTGTATATAACACCTAGCGAATACCAATATAAATATCTTTTCTCAAATCTGGATAATCAAATTGATCTTCTGCAGATCAACTATCCAACGACAGAAATTGTCATAGTAGACTTCAACGTACATAACATCGACTGGTTGAAACACTCCACCACGCTTTTGCTATTAGTCACGGACTTATTTAACTGGCTGACGAAACCACCAGGATTTCTGAGCATCAAAGAGATTTTGCTAGCCTCCTGGATCGATTCTCAACAACCACCGTCCAACCTCTGATGGACTGCAACCTGTGAACTTGCTACCAAAACACAGGAGCCAAAAGTATTCCAAAACGTTTGACACTACAAATCTGCAAAGTAGCGTGGCCTTTGCGAGTTTTATCTTCCTTCCTCTTGGAAAGAAGGAATCAAAACACCTCTGAATCTGCCAATGAGGTTACTCAAGATATCCTAGCTGGTATGAAAGCATTCATCCTTTCGCTAAAACGTATCTCAAACAGAAAAAACTGCTCAAGAGCGGTCAGTGCTAAAACTCTCGCAGTGTAAGCGAACCATTGACGAGAGCAAGGATGGATATAACGAGCACATCCAGAACAAGCTTCTTAACTGTGCTAACGGAATGAGATCCCTTTGGTCGGTTGTCAAAGTTATCAATCAGGGCTTCTCAAATATATTAATCCCTCCACCGGCCAAAGGTGATGGCTCAATACCGAACACGGCCAAGGAAAAAAATTAATATTCTTGCCGAAATGTGTGTAGAAAATTCTACCTTAGATCCTCAAGGATAGACTCCACCAACTATCCCAGGTCTGGTGTTTCGCCAACGTGAAGTGAAACTCAAACGATTACTCAAAGCCCTAGACACCAACAATGCCACCTGACTGGGTGGCATTACCGCAATAGTGCATAAGAAATGTGCAACTTAACAGCTCCACTATGTAGGTGCTTCTCTCTAACATACAGAACTGCATGCTTTCCTTTTAGCTGGAAATGCGCTCAGGTGCAACTAATTCCAAAAGAAAGGAAAAAAACGGTTCCATATAACTAGGTATAGCCCAATTGTTTTAGTTCCCATCATATCTAAAGTCATCGAGAAACCGATCAAGGAAGAGGTCTTAAAATATCTCGAATCGGCAGTTAGCAATTTCCATTTTATTTTTTTTAACTACGATCTCTAAGTATTACTTTTTTGGCTTTGTTTTCAAACAAAGAATAACTTTTTAACTTATTTTCCCTTAATTAAGGCAATATTTAGTCATTCAAATTTTCTTTTGAACGAACTTTGAATTTTTGGGCAACCTTGTCGAGCCTAAAATACTTGATTTTATTTAATTAAATTCTGAAATTTTCTTTTAATTGATCTTTGAATTTTTGGGCAATTTTGACGATCATAAAATGCTGGCTTTTATTTAATCAAATTCTAAAATTCAGATAGATCCGCTGATCTAGAGTAAATCAGATTTTGGATCGTTTTATTTTTTTGAACTGTTAATTGACTAACGCAATAACGTTGTAGGTCGAACTAGTTTATTATTGCTCTCAATTTTCACGATTTCTGGCTTACGTTGGATAACCGTAGATCAGATCACTACTAGTTTCCTAGTGGACTTTGCGTTATTTATTTTTAATTTTTTTTTATTGCGGCCTTTGATATTTTCTTTACTCGAACAGATTGTTTATTATCTTTGTCCTGCTGGTAACTTAACCATGGAGTAAATTGTCATTCGTTAAGGCCTGTAATTAATGGGTGGCTATAATAACGCCAGGTCTAACTAGTTTTTTATATATATTTTTTTTTTCGGCAGTTGTCAACATAATTTAACTGAACCGAATAACCTTAGTTAGTTAGTTATACGGCATATGTGACGGATCATGATTTGAGATCCGTGAATTAGTCTATAATCAGGTGGTTAACAATCCTTTGTTTGTATATTTACCTGTTTTATTTAATTATTTTTTTTATTGTGACTGAAGGAAAGGCCCATTACAGTAAGTATCTCTTTCTTTTATTATTTTGCGTTCAATAATTGAATCGTTCTTGATTTACCTTTGATTAATATTCGAGTATTAGTTCATCGTTTACTTTAGTTATTTTTGATTAATTTTTGAGTATTTGTTCTCATCGACTTTAGTTTTCGGTTAATTTAGGTACTTGCTTTATACCGACCTTGATCTTTGATTAATTTCTAGGTAATTATTTTTCCGTTACTATTACTGATAAATTGCCGGAATATATATTTGATCTAATTTTCTAACTTAATTTTTATTGTTTTATGGATCGATTTTCCTGATAGAAATAAATGACGAGTTTTTGGTATTCATTTATTTTGTCGCGAAGCTTAAGCTTAAACGAGATCCATATTTCAATTTTGGGGTAATTCCCGCTTGAGCAGTCTTACGGGGCGTCCTACGTGAGCGATTTACAGCGAACGCGAACGCGAATCAGTGGCGATGCCGTGCGGCTATATTACGCCAAGTCCTAGGTGAGCGATTTACAGTCGACGCGAACGCGAAGCGCTGGCGATGCCGTACGAAAAGTTAATATACGCCAAGTCCTAGGTGAGCGATTTACAGTCGACGCGAACGCGAAGCGCTGGCGATGCCGTACGAAAAGTTACGCCCGGTCCTACGTGAGCGATTTGCAGCGAACGCGAACGAGAATCAGTGGCGATGCCGTGCGACTATATTAACTTTTCGTACGGCATCGCCAGCGCTTCGCGTTCGCGTCGACTGTAAATCGCTCACAGGACTTGGCGTTAATATAGTCGCACGGCATCGCCACTTATTCGCGTTCGCGTTCGCTGCAAATCGCTCACGTAGGACCGGGCGATAGTCGCACGGCATCGCCACTAATTCGCGTTCGCTGCAAATCGCTCACGTAGGACCGGGCGTTAGTATTTAATACGGCATCGCCAGAGCTTCGCGTTCGCGTTCGCTGAAAATCGCTCACCTAGGACGCCCCGTAAAAGCCCGTGGCGCCTTAAATAAATCAACCCGCACTCTACTCTCCGGCATTTGAGCAAGAGCCTAATTTATACGCTCGGCGACAGCTCGTTTTATCCTACGCATTGGCATACTTTATTTCTCTATTTCATTCAATATCTAATTTTAAATTCTCAAAATTAAAATATTTTTTTCGTTTTGGGATGATTCACTCCCAGTTCCTTCTGAGCTGGAGTGAAGGTTTGCGCCCATTAGAAGGACTAAAAGAACGTAATACCCTCTATTTACAATTTTTGTGAAAGTAGAGCCTCTTCAGCTCTGGCTCCAGAACACAAGTGCTAGTTTAGTGACCCTAACAAAGCTGAAAAATCTAAAAGAAAATTGGAAAACGTTCGACGTTTCGAGGAACAAATCTGCCCCGTTGTCAAGAACGAACAAAATGAAAATGGTTAGTAAATGCAATAAAACAGTAAAAAGCTCTTGCAAAATTGTCAAGTTTTGAATTGATTTTGACAAGATGACAATAATAAATGTTATATCGTATAATTACTGGTTACTGGTTAGGTTTGTGTGATATTGAGGTGTTATTTGGTAAATAATTGATTCGTTTTTAAGGTGTTATATATCTACAATTTGGTGTTATGTACTTAGGAAGAACTCAATGATTTTTGTTAAAAGGTTTAGTTCATTGTGTGTCCGTTATCAACTTCAGTTTTTAGCAAAGGTAACCAGGTGCTATTAGAACTAACAGAAGTTGAAACACATTCATCTTTATTTAATAAAATTAAAGCACTTTCTTTAATTTCACGTTTTTTAGATGATGTTTCTTTTGCTAAAATACTTGAAGCGTTTCATTGTATTCTGTGACTGTTATCAAATATCAAATGCATGTTAACAAATATGTGATTTGTGGAATTGTGTACTTTTATTTAATAAAAGTTTCGTTGTTCTTTTATAAATTTTGATCTACAGGTTACACCTATATAAAATTTATTGCATTCACATGGTATCTTATAGATAATATTTTTAGTAATTTCATTTTCATTGAGTGGTTTGAGCTGAAGAGGCTCTACTTTGACGTAAACTGTAAATAGAGGTGGAGCAGAGACAAACATTTGTAAGGTAAATACGAATTCTCCACAACAATATAAAACATATCTACGTATTTTCATCTGTAAATCAGATTTTAAACTCAGAATTTAGACTTCCATCTCTGAATTGAGCTACGAACCTCTTGTAAATTCTGATTCAAGTTTTTAACTCTAAATTCAAACTTTTAAGTCAGGCTTCAAATTTGAAGATATAGTCTTAGATGTTATTGCTTTAGACTTTCAACCTAAAAACTCAGAATTTGGATTATTTTAAATTGAGACATGAAAATCTGAATTCAAATTTTTAACTTTCCTTTCCTACTTTGAAGTAAGAATACAAACTTCACACTCTAAATTGAGATGTTATAATTTTACCTCAACCTTTAAGCAAAATTTTATCTTAGAATTCAAAATTGTATTCTATTTTAAAGTTTTAAGGGTTAATTCAGAATTTAAAATCTAAATTTCGACTTTGTAGTCAGGATTTAGGATTTTACTTTAAATTCAGACATTAAACTCTAATTTCATATTTAAAATTTGAAATTCAGCTTGGCGACCTTAATTTTACTTGAGACGTTTTAAATCTGAACCTATACTATCTACTCTTAATCCAGAATCTCGTTTACGAATTTAAAATGTCAAGTCATAATTTCGAGTTTTAGCTCTGAATTCGGATTATCAACCGTAATTCAGAACTGGAAATTTCAATTCTAAATTCAGATACGAGATTCTTCAAGTTTTAACTGTAGATCTCGATATACATTTACACTTAACATTTAACTTTGAATTCAGATTTTAACTGTAGCTACAGACGTAGAATTATAACATTATATTCTATTTTAGACTTTTTGTTGTAAACCCAGACTTTCAGCTCTAAATTCCGATTTTGCAGTTAAAATTCAGTCACTAAATTCTGAATACAGATTCCTAACTATTATATACATCACAATTTAAATTCGGAAGTTTAATTGAAATTGAGACATACAATATGGAATTTTAACTTTAGATTCAGAATTGCAAGTTTCAAGCCGGATTTCTGCTTCTTAATTCGAAGACCTTTAAAGTTAGAATTAAGAAGTCGTAATTTAGTCCTTAAAATCTGAGTTAAGATTATATGTAGCTGTGAATTTAGACTTTTAACTCAGAATCCAGACTTTCACCTCTGAATTAAAATTTTGAGCTCTAAAGCTACGAATCCAGACTAAACTCTGAATTCAACCAATAACCTCTAAATCCGTATTTTAGGGTCAAAATTCGGTCTTTCAGCTCTAAATTGTAAAAACATGTCTTAATAAGGACTCTTAGTTGCAAACTCAAACAAGAAATTCAAAAATGAATGACTTTTAACTCTAAATTCACAATTACAATTTTAAGTTCAGATTTTTATTTCAAGCTTTAAACGTTGAACTCGGAAGTTCTAACTTAGATGTTAAAATCTGAATTCATATTGTTTTTTCAATCTAGACCATGAAACCTTAGTTTTATCCACAATACCAAAACGAAATTTTGCACTCGACGAGCGTTTTTTTAACCATGTTAGCATCATAAGGGGTTAATTAAAATTTTGTTTCGGAATTGTGGATAAAACTCTGTTGTATTGCATTTTCCGGAGGTTTCAAACCCCAACTTAGACTTTAAACCTTTGAACTTCGAATTCAGACGTTTAACTCTGAATTTAGGTTATAAACTCTAAATTTGTACTGTTAACTTCAGTGAAGTCATGATTTTTATTCGGGAGTTTATCTCTTAATCCAAGCTTAACTGAAGCAATTATTTCTAAATTCAAAAATTGCTGGTTTAATTCAAAAGCCCTAATGTAAGCCTTAAAACCTGACCTCAGATCGTATTTCTGTAGATTTTTACTTCCAAATCCAGATTTTAATTTGTGCATATAGACTATTAACTTAGATTTCAGATTTTTAGCTGTGAATTCAGATCTATCTCAAAGCTAGAACCAAAACACAAGCTTCTGACATTTTGAATTACCTGAGAGGTCTTGAACTGGACAATAGATGTTTCGTTTAAAAAGAAGGACCAAAAGGGACTAATTTAGGAGACCACGCAAACTTGGAGGACATGAACAGTGGAGGGAACAATAATGGTTGCCGATTTATGGCCATCCTTAGCGCTAATAAACCAATTTATTTAATTCTTATCGCTTGACCATCTAAAACCCGAGGATTGACGCCAGAAAGAAACTATGGCACCACTTAAGTCTCAATGTTTAGTATACCAGAGAAAAAAACAGCTCCCTGATCTACAAATTGTTATTATATGTCTCGAGCAATGCGTATAGGATTATCCTAATCGTCCACCCCGTATATAATATTTACATTTCTGAGTGACATATTATTTTCGAGAATTGTAAAGTAAACAAAATCGACTTAATCCCCTCGAAATTGACAATTATTGTTACAAGATTACCGTTAATGTCTAAGTATTTTATGCCTTGTAATTAAACCCAATTACAAGATTTCTCCAGCCGATAAAAGATATAATGCAACATGTATCACTGTTATCAGTATTAAGTCGTTAATAATGATTTAAGGATTATCGGGGTTTGATTGATGGGTTTGATTCTAAAATTCGATCTAATCGCGTAAATACAAATTAATAATTTTTGAGTAAATATATCGCTTACGCAATCCGATATCTACGGTTTTTTTTAAGTAATTATATCCCCTTTGTAGATAGATTATAGGTGAAAGGATTGGATAAATCTGTACGAAATATTACCTGTAGAGATTTTATTTACAATAATAAAAGATTTTACGTATTAATTGAATATTTCATCATTTATTCCCGATTTTCTATAATAATACTTGTGCACGAATAAACTTTGGCTGCCCATGCAAACACAATCTTCTAAATTATGAACGTTTCGTTATACCCTAAGCAGTACAATTACAACTGAAAACAGTGTAAATACCTTTAAATTAAGGAATTTGAATTGGGCCACCTTGCTTTTTTATTCTCTAGATTGAAATGTTTTAATTCATATCTTAAGAATTAAGATTCAGGCTTTATGGTATGAACTCAGGTCTTGTGGACTCAATCCAGAAATGCCTGACTCTAGATTTTAAATTCTAAATCTAGACGAATAAGGTCTGAAAGGAGAAAGGCATGTATATGAGCTTAACGTTAAATTATAAGTCAAAATTCGAAATTTAAACGCTTGATTCACATTAAATTTAAGTTTAGGATCGTCTGAATTAAACTCAAATTGTGAATTCAGTCTTTGAAGCTTTAACTCAGAATTTAGAATTTTAAATTATACTTTAAGTCCAAAATTTACTCTATAAACTTCAAAATTCAGAGTTTTAATTCCGAATTCAGATTCAGGTTGCATTTAGACGATAGCTTTAATCTAGATCTTTAATCCTGAACTATTCTTGCTCAAAACTCTGCATTAAGCATTTTACTTCTTATACAGATGTTAAAATCTGAGTTCAGGCTTAGACGTCAGAGTTTAAAAAATCTGAATTAAGAACTAGATTTTCAATTAAGACTATGAGGAAGTCTCAATGGAAAAGTAAAAATTTAACACGTATAAATGAAAGTTAACCTCTGAAATCAGTTAAAAAAACTCTGTCATTTAAAATTTAAGCTCAAAATTGAGACTTTATCATCTGATTCTTCTTCAGATTTTATGCACAGAATTCAAACCTTCATTTCTGAATTCAGGTTTTATATTTAGACGGTATCCTTATTGTAGCAGCAGTATTTATCCTGAATTTATACTCAATAGTTTGCATTAAAATTTTTTTTTTTTTGAGGTAATAAAATGCGAATAGGGAATTATTTCTCATATTAAGACATGGAGTTTTAATTTAAAAGTAAACGTGAAACAATCATAAATGAGACTCTGGAATCAGCTAAAAATCCTTCTATTCGGAATTTTTCCTCTAAATCAAACTCAAAACCCTGAAATAAAATGTTTAGGTCTAAGTTCAGAAGAATCTGATAAGAGACTGATTGAAACAATGATTTCAGGTTTTGTCATCTTAAGTTATAATAGAAAAACTAAATTTAACTTCAAAATTCGCAGAAGTATAGACTTTAGACTCTGAGCTCTGGTTCTAGATTTCGAGTCTAGAAAAGTCCGAATAGTCTTTAAACTATGAAACATAAGTAGTTTAATTTGTACTTTAAGCTCCAAAATAGGCTTCAAGTTTCTAATTCAGAAAAATCTGAATCCAGCCTTTTAGTGATGCATTAAGATTTTTAAATCTCAACTGAACTCTATCAGATTATAAATTAATTTAAAGAATGAATAGAGAATTTTTTCTTGAATTAAGATAATAATGGAGATTCAATTTAAAAAGTGAAACAAGCATAAATGAGGCTCTGAAATGAGCTAACAAACTCTTCCATTCGGAATTTTACCTCTAAATTCAAACTCAAAACCTAGAATAATATCTTAAGGTTTAAGTCCAGGAGAATCTGATTTGAAATTGATTGAAATTATGAATTCAGGTCTTGTAAGCTTTAGTTAGAATTTAAAAATTCAATTTAACTTTTAAGTGCAAAATTTACACAAGTATAAACTGCAAACTCTTCGATTCTAGATTTTGAGTCTAGAAGAGTCCGAATTTAGTCTTTAAACGTTGAAAAATAGTTTTAATGCGCGCAATTTTCAACTGCTAATTTGTACTTTAAGCCCCAAAATAGACTTCAAATTTCTAATTTAGAAGAGTCTGAATCCAGACTTTTAATCGTGAATTAAGACTGAAATATCAACTTAGAATTTATACTCTCTCTCAGATTTTACATTATTTAGAAGTACGAATCGAGGAAACTAGGAACTTAAACTTGAAATTTTATGAGTAACATTTTACCTCTGAACAAAAATTCAAAATTTGGCTTTTAAAATTCAAGCGTTAAACTCTGAACTCGGATTTGAAGTTCCGATTTGGGAAGTCTGAATTAAAATTTTAAACCGTGAATTCAAACTTTCAATTCTGAGTTCAGAATTATGGCCCTGCAGCAGATTTAAAACTCAAAATTCAAAATTTGAACTCCAAATCCAGACTTAGACTTCTTACTAAAAGGTTAGAGGGAGGACTTTTAGCTGTGAGATTAGACTTTCAACCCTTAATTTAGAATTGGTAGTCAGAGTTTGGACTTTAAAGTATATATCTAGACATTAAACTTCGAATTTGAACATACAACTTCCAATAAAACTCGGACATGAAGATCTGAATTCGGATTTTTAACTCTAAATAATTCTGTTCCTTCAAAGTACAGACTTCAATCTCTAAATTCATTCAGAATTCATATTTTTACTTTAAATTCAAATATTAAAATCTGCACTTAAATTTTCAACTCAAAATTCACATTTCAAACGCAGCTTCCCAAATTTAAATTACAGTTCAGCTTGCAAGTTTGAAACTACGTTTTAAACGATGGATTCAGATTATTTATTAACTCTGAATTCACATTTTCATCTCTCAAGTTAAATTTAAAACTGTGAATTTAGACTTTTAACAATAAATTGAGACTAATTTTGGCTTAAACTATGGCTTTGCAATTCTACTTTCAAAGCTTGAATTAAGAAATAAGTCCGAATTTAAAGTTGCAATTCTTAATTAAGAGATAGAAATCCGAATTCAGAGCTAAAACTCAGAATTCAAAGTTTCATATATGAATTTGAAGTTGAAGGTCCTAATTCAGGTTTTAAAATCTAAATGTATAGTTTGGGTTAATTTAGGTTAGGATTCAGAAATAAAAGTCTAAATTTCGAATTCAAAACTTTTATTATATTGTTTTAAATTTTAACTCTATAGTCGCATTCAACTACAAATTCAGATATGAAAATCTAAATTCAGATTTTTAACTATAAATTCCGACTTTGATGTAATAATATTAATTTCAAACTCTAGATGCAGACATTAAATTCTGATGTTAGATTTTCAATCGTTATATCACACATATAATTCAGATTTTAAGTTCAGACTTCAAACTCAAAATTTTTACTTCAGTCGATTAATTCCTACTTAAAATCCTAATTCAGAGTTCTAATTCTGAATTCAGACTTTTAGCTCAGAATTCAGACTTTTAACATTTGATTCAGATATTTAACTCTGTACTCAGATTTTAACTCAAAATTCATATTCCAAATGCCGCTTTCCAAATTCAATTCAATTCAATTCTGAATCCAAACTTTAAACAACTATGGATCCACATTTTTAACTCTGAATTCAGATTTTCATCACTAAATATAGAAATTGGGCTATGACTTTAACCTTCAAAAACTACTTTTTTCAGTTATTACACTCTTCTCCGGTTTGTTTCTTTAAATTCTTAAATGCTTAATTTATATTTTCAGCTCTAAATATCAGCGTAGAAGTTAAGATTTATCTTTTAACTCTAAATTCAACAACTAAATTTAGAATTCTAAGCATGATATTCAGATTTAAAACGTAAAATCACCACTTTAAATTCATTTAATTTGAATTCAGCTATGAATCCAGAATTTCAACTTTTAATGGAAATTTAAAATTCAGACATTTTTCAAACTCAACGGGCTATTAGACGTTTCTGGAGTTCGAGAAAAATTACTTCTTTGAAATGTTGGTTGTGGTCAAAGTAGACTATGATCTATCATTTAAAATCATTTTCCTACTTGCGTGCGGAAAAACGTTTTTTACGCAAGCAAATGCGTGTGGAAATTTGAACTTCCCGCATTAGTGCGTAAAAGTTTTTTTTTCCGCACGCTTGGAATAAAACAAGTTAAACGGTTTGACGGTTTTAATTTTCGATAATTTAATAAGGAATGAAAAAAACTTTAATCGTTTTCATATTTTCACATTTTATTTTAAATTAACAATCAAGTTAACATCAATAATAAAACACAATACCAATTGTAACAAAACGTAATTCAAATATCCACTAAGGCGTCGATAACAGAAAGCAAGTTTAAATGCTGCTATAGTTCAATACTAGTTTGCACCTTGCCTAGCGCATTTGTTTAGCGATGCTAACGAACTACGTGAAAGTTAAATGTACAGTTTGTAGCATTTTGTACACTTATAACTGAAGCAGCCACTTTTTCGATAGTTTTGTTTTCAGATACTGACCTAGTAGTTGATACGCACTGAAAGCCTGATGTCGATGTGCAAGCTTGTGTTTCTACCACTGAAGTGGAATAAAAAGGTTCATCAGACTCTTGATGTTGTTGATTTTCATGGATAGGATTTTGCAGAATTTGGTTTGCGATTTTTTTTATTCGCAACCGATTCCTCGACATACGATTCAGCGACAGTTGAGCTCTTCCAGCCACCATGTCTCTTCAGAGTACTTATATTTGCTCCAGTATTGGCTAACAAAGTGGCCGAGGATCGCCTAAAACAGTGCCCAATATAGTTTTTAGGGTTTGGAAGAAGTAAAAAGCCAGCGATGTTGCTGGGTATTTTTCCGAAAGTATTTATACCAACAACTTGTGCCGAGCACTTTCCATTATGGTAGGAGACAAAAAACCGCTGGTGAGGTATATTGGTTGGTCTCAATGACTTATATTTTTTATATAGGTTCATGTAACTTACTCCGTCCTTCTCAGGATCACACACTACAAAACTTCTCGAGGTATCATTTTTTGTGTCTTGAATTTTCACTACCAATATATCCTCATTTTCTTCTATGTCGTTCACAAGCAAGTTTGACAGTTCTACTCTTCTGCAGGCGCCAACAACTCCAAGACTATTACTACCTTGTTCATCAGCTAGATATGATCTGGAGCCTCCGTCAAAAATGTATTGATTTTATTTTTCTCGAAAACCTTAGACTTTTTTGGCCTGAAGCCAACGTTTTTTCGTTTAATGAAAGAGACCAAAATTGGTAATACCTACCAATATCTACATTTTTATGAAGCTTTAAGGATAGCTTCAACATGGAAAATTTTGACTATAGATGGTACAAAATTATTTGATAGATATGAAAAGTATGCAAGGAAGACCTCTTCTTTGCGTGAAACAGTTTTCTTCGTTTTGCACCATTTTTTAAAGGCTCCATACCTTGCACGCGATTTCTCTGGAATAAGTTGGTTTTTGCGGATACTGCGTCGTCGAGAACGCACTCGGGAAGCTCTAAACCTTCATTTTCGAAGTCCATTTTGAAGCAAACGTGACACAAATCAACCTCGAAAAATAACTTGACCTAAGTTTTATTTGACAATACCACAGGGGATCATAACAACAAAACAATGGATACCAGCAGGTTATAGTTCAATATACAGGGTACTTTCGGAAACATCAATCTTGGATTGATTTATTATAGCGATAAACCCAAGCAAAGAACGAACGAAACGAGTACTTTTGCTGACCTAACCTGATATTATCAATGCGTAATACCACTGGTGCACCTAAAACCACCTTTTCCGTAATATTTTTCTACTACAACAAAAAGGAACATAATAGTATATTATTTTGTATGGAGGAAAAGTGATAATTTTCATGGCGCGCTCGTGTTTAACAGCCGAACGGAGTGAGGCTGGTAATAGAGAGCAAGCCATGAAAAGTAACTTTTCCTCCAAATAAAATATGCTGTTTTTTCTTCAGATGTCGACAAATTAATGCAAAAACATCCCTTTTTAATAGTAATAATATCAAATTATTATTAAAGATGTGGGTTCGCAAGGCGGCTTATACGGTGAATAGGCACAGGTTGTTGCTATAGTAATGTAACATAAAGCTGTCAGTGGACACTGTCAACAATAATTATTTTTTTAAGATTACGTCTCCGATTGCGTTTTAATTCCGTATTGATGAGCAGTTATTGAGTAAGTTCGATTAAATAATAACCAATTTGTTCCTAAATTAGTGATTTTTAGAAATGCAGTGGACAAATTGAGTGATAAATACAAATTTTAGTTTAATAAGTATCTATGTTGCTATGACAACACTTTTACCTCCGCCGGCGGAAAAGTGAAAAGTAAAGCTCCGGCGGAGGAAAAACGAAACTTCACGGGCGCTTACACAGTCGAGTAATGACGGATTTACTGACGTTTGAAGAAAATTGTATATTATTTTATATGGAGGAAAAGTGATACTTTTCATGGCGCGCTCGTGTTTAACAGCCGAACGGAGTGAGGCTGGTAATAGAGAGCAAGCCATGAAAAGTAACTTTTCCTCCAAATAAAATATGCTGTTTTTTCTTCAAATGTCGACAAATTAATGCAAAAAGTATCTTTTTAATAGTAATAATAATTATTATTAAAGATAAGTGGGTTCGCAAGGCGGCTTAGACCGGTGCGGTGTCGGTGAATAGGCTCAGGTTGTTGCTATAGTAATGTAACATAAAGCTGTCAGTGGACACTGTCAACAATAATAATTATATTTTTAAAATTGCGTCTTCGATTGCGTTTTAATTCCGTATTGATAAGCAGTTATTGGGTAAGTTCGATTAAATAATAACCAATTTGTTCCTAAATTAGGGATTTTTAGAAATGCAGTCACACACTGAGTGATAAATACAAATTTTAGTTTAATAACTCTTGAGTTGTTGACGCTTATTTTGATGTTTGTTTGTATTGTATCTATGTTGCTATGATAACACTTTTACCTCCGCCGGCGGAAAAGTGAAAAGTAAAGCTCCGGCGGAGGAAAAACGAAACTTCACTGCCGCCTACACAGTCGAGTAATGACGGATTAACTGACGTTTGAAGAAAAAAACCATTGTTATTAAAAAGTTACCTGGAACGTAATTGATAAATGATACTTTTCCGATTTTTTTTTCCAAAAAAACGGCTGACAGCTAGTGTCAGGCACTTTTGTCACTTGAAAATTAAATATGAAATATAAATTCCTGTCAGTGTCTGGTCAAAATTAATAAGAAGGAAATAATCATTGAAGAAGGTTGAGCGTGCGTAAAAAAAAAGTTTTAAGCACGCCGTGCTTAAAAAATTTTTTTACGCACGTTCACTTCTTTTTACAAATAGCTTGTATAATTTGCTTATATCTTATTAGCGTTATACAGTTTGGTCAAAACAAATATTTTTCTGATTTTGAAACCCAAAAAAATACAAAATGTTGTGAAAATATGCATATTGTTTAGGCAAGAAGGAAAAATATTGTACCTAACATGTGCGGAAAGTGCCTTTTCCACACTTGGTGGCATGTCCGAACTCCGCTTCGCGTCGTTCGTACAACTGCCACCGCGTGTGGAAAACTATCACTTTCCGCCCTTGTTAGGTAAATAACTATTTCACGTTCGCTGTGTTACTAGATCTATTTTACTCATATCTGATATTAACTTGCTTATTTTAAATGATAGATCCTACCAATTTTTACATTTTTAGATTCTACATACATTCTATGACTAATTAGTACATCATATCTAAAGTTATTACTTTAGGAGATTGAAACAAATGAAAATCGAGCTTTTGACCAAATTGGAGAAGTACTGGTTGGAGATGAAAAAAAAACAAGTTGCTCCTTCTTATATTAACTTTTAAAGAACTATTGCTTAGTATCATCCAAGAATATAACATGAATGGTACCATAGGGGTACCATCCAACGGTAGCTTTTTAAAATTTAAGATAGGAAGACGCAAATCGTTTTTCATTCTTGAGCAGTTTTCTTTCTGTACTTATCATACCGTCCGTCGTCGGTTCGTATGCCTATAAAACAAACCGAGTGAGGCAAGTTCGAGAATCGATTTCAAATTTGGATCTCCGGATCGAGGATGGCCTGGGGGGGGCATCAGGCCTGAATATCTCCAAGATAGAAAATATACTGCGATTGGACTACTGCAACATGAGAGGCATCAACACAAATCTAAACTCGGTCCACCAACACTTAATATCAAATAAGCCTCATACTTATTTTAGCTCTATATCAGAAACAAAAGTGAAATTAAGCACTACACCTGTTCACTTGAATATAGGCCTACCCGGATATGGCCTTTACTCCCGATTTCGACATAACTCTGGTAGCTGTTTTTATACGAGACGACTTATGTTGTCAACGAGAAGAAACATACGAACCGAAGGACTTCGATGTCATGTGGTTCAAATTAAGCACACATCGAGCAACCAAATTCACTTGTTGCTTGTATAGACAGCGTAGCGAACACCTATATAATCGGGTATTCTCAAATCTTAGCAGTCAAATTGATTTTCTGCAGATCAACTATCCAACGGCAGAAATTGATATAGTAGGAGACTTCAACGTAATCCCTGTTACATAAGTTTTGAGAAAAAAATTCGAGGTGCTTTACAAAAGTAGAGATGCAGTACATCAAATCATCCTTGGAATTGACTGTTGCTAGGAGTTTCGACATTTTGTCAAACATACCATATTGTTTACAATTCGTTTCGCAATGGCATACAAGCTAGATATTCGCAAATGTATTCATAGACTTGTTGGGCAAATGCTCAAAAATGCAACAGTAAGGTTTTTTCAAGGCCAAAATATTTCAAAAGCAACAATATATCGTACAATTCGAGAAAGTGAAGAATGAATCCCTTGTGTGAACCTCCCGAAAAGTGGTCGACCACGCAAGTTGTCTCAAGCACAGCAGGACAGGCTGGCTCAAACAATGAAAAATATCATTGGACAATCTACAAGAAAGGTTGCTCCTCATTTTCGAATTTCCAACCTCACGGATTGTCGATATAACGCTAGAAGTGGTTTAAAGTATCGAAAAAGAAAAAAGACACCCAAATATACCGAAGCTCAGTTAGTAAGAATACCCAGATGCTGTCGCAATTTAAGACGAATTCACTTTGCGAATGACAGATCCATTGTCATGGATGATGAAATATATTTTTTCTTCAAACGCCAGTAAATCCGTCATTACTCGACTGTGTAGGCGGCAGTGAAGTTTCGTTTTTCCTCCGCCGGAGCTTTACTTTTCACTTTTCCGCCGGCGGAGGTAAAAGTGTTATCATAGCAACATAGATGCAATACAAGCAAACATCAAAATAAGCGTCAACAACTCAAGAGTTATTAAACTAAAATTTGTATTTATCACTCAATGTGTGACTGCATTTCTAAAAATCACTAATTTAGGAACAAATTGGTTATTATTTAATCGAAATATTTACTCAATAACTGCTTATCAATACGGAATTAAAACGCAATCGAAAACGCAATTTTAAAAATATAATTATTGTTGACAGTGTCCACTGACAGCTTTATGTTACATTACTATAGCAACAACCTGAGCCTATTCACCGACACCGTACCGGTCTAAGACGCCTTGCGAACCCACTTATCTTTAATAATAATTATTATTACTATTAAAAAGAGACTTTTTGCATTAATTTGTCGACATTTGAAGAAAAAACAGCATATTTTATTTGGAGGAAAAGTTACTTTTCCTCCATAGAAAATAATATACTATTACCCTCAGCCATGCAGAACTACCTGGAAATTCTGGATTTTACACCGACAATATAGATGAGACCCCAAATGAAGTTAGATATAAAGCCAATGCTAAATTTGCAGAAAAAGTATTGGTGTGGTGTGCCATACCAGAAAGAGGTGTACCCAGGCCTTTTGTTAGTCGCGTAAGAGAAGAGGCAGTGTATGCTGAGGTCTATATTAGAGACTGTCTCACAAAATTAGTTAATTTCATCAACCAGCATCACGGCGATGGAAATTATATATTTTGGCCGGATCTAGCATCAGCACATTATGCCAGAGCTACACTTGACTGGCTGGAAGCCCGAAACATTCCGTACGTGCCCAGGATTGATAACCCCCACAATGTCCCTCAAGCCAGGCCAATTGAAACTTTTTGGGCTCGATTGGCTCAGAAAGTCTACGACAACGGTTGGGAAGCCCGAAACGAGCACGAACTTGGGCAGCGAATCTAGCGAAAAGTAAGAGAGATTAATATAAATGACGTCCAAAACCTCATGAGACCAGTTAGACGTGTATTGCGAGTTATTGAAGAACATGGACCTTTAGCGGCAATAAACTAAATTATTATGGTAGAGTAAGAATTGATATTAAACATATATTAAGTTGTGTCAATAAAAGTTTATTCAGTTTCAGAAAAGTAATGTCATACTTTTTCTGAAAACTTATGTAACAGGGGTTACATAACGACGATGGAGGACGAGAAGCCGAGTCTTTTGCTATAAGTCACGAATTTACTCAGTTCGTTGACGAACCTACCAAGAACCCTGAGCGTCAAAAAGACTTTCCTGTTTGCTTTAAGAATCAAAACACCTCTGAATCTTCCGATGAGATAACTCAAGTTATCCTAGCTGGTATGAAAACTTTCATCCCCCTCTTCTATGAAACGAATCTCAAACAGTAAACCATGGTTTAAGAAAAACTGCTCAAGAGCGGTCAATGCTATATGGATGGCGCCGAGATCCGACAGCCAAAAATCTAAATATATTCATCACGACTAGAAATGAGTGTAAGCGGACCATTGACGAGAGCAAGGAGGGGTATGACGAACAGATCAAGAACAAGCTTCTCAGGTGTCCTAACGGATCAAGATCCTTTTTATCAGTTGTCAAAGCTATCAATCAGGGTTTCTCAAAGACGTCAATCCCAGCATTGACCAATGATGATGGCTCAATAGCGGAAACGGCTAAAGAAAAAGCGAGCATTCTAGCCGAAATGTTTGCATCAAATTCCACCTTAGATCCTCAAGGAAAGAGTCTCACAACTATCTCGAGAGTGAATTCCTCAATGCCAGGTCTGGTATTTCGTTAACGCGAAGTGAAACGCCGAGACACTAACAAGGCCACAGAACCGGATGGTGCTTAAAAAATGTGCTGCTGAACTAAAGAGGTCCCTATGCAGGCTTTTCTCCCTATCGCGCGTACCAAACTGCATGCTTTCCTTCTAGATGGAAATGCGCTCAGTTGCAACCAACCCTGAAGAAAGGTAAAACACGATTCCAAATAACTACCGTCCAATTGCCTTAATTCCCATCATGTCCAAAGTCATGGAGAAACTGACCAAGGAACAGCTCTTATAATATCTCGAATCATCAGGCATCATAAGCGATCGCCAGTATGGCTTCCGCAAACACAGATCAATGGCTGACTAACGTGACCTATCTGGTGCTCTCTACATATCCAAAGCATTTGATAGGGTGTGGCATCACGGATTGTTAAGAAAATTGACAGCATACGGACTACCACCAGCACTACTTCTATGGCTTTCCAATTTCTTAAGGGATCGAAGCTTCCGAGTTGGTATTGATGGACATCTCTCGGAGGAATTTAAAATCAATGCCGTAGTTCCTCAAGAGTGATATTTACATCTTTGCAGACAACAGCACTCTTATATACGTATTCATGTCGCGGACTCCAATGACCTCTGCTCGTTTCCAACGCTAGCGAGAAAAGCAGATTGCTGCCATCAATGAGGATATGAACGCCGTCGTGGAATGGGGTAAGGAAAACAATGTCCAGTTTAATGCAAGAAAGACTCAAGCAGCTGTCTTCTTAAAAAAGGCAAACACCGCAGGACCCGACTTATTAGTGACACGACAAGCACTGACTCTGGCCTCATCTATAAGCTTGTTGGGCATCGACGTAGAAAACGACATGTCTTGGCGTAATCACGTTGCCAAAATCCACAAGGCAGTAGCCCAAAAGCTAGGAGCACTTTATATAGAGCAAAAAAGTTCCATACACCTCATCAGCTCTTACTGCTTTATAAGGCCCAGATAAGACCATGTCTGGAATAATGTTCCCATGTGTGGAGCTCGGCACCCAAACACTTGCTGATGATATTAGATCCCATACAGAGGAGAGCAATCCGTCTTGTGGATGGTTCAGCGTTGACTAATGACCTTGATAGCCTTGAAAATCGAAGAAAAGTGGGGAAATTTTTCTTTACTATCGATACTACTACGGAAGGTGTTGGAACGAGCTGGCACGTATGATGCCGCCGAGAAACAGTCGTCAGAAACAATCGTCAGACGGCGCTGTTGCGAGACTCCTTTGTCTGGAGGACTGTCTCGCTATGGAATGGAGTTCCGAGTAACGCCTTTGCCGAAAATTACAACCTCCAGCGCTTCAAATCAAATGTCCACCGTGTTCTCCGCACACGCACCGCTCGTTGAATTGTATAAGATTTTTCTTTTGTGTGTGCCAAACATAAAAAAAAAATAGAAGCATTGCTATATCTAAATTTCATATTACTCACCCTTGTTCGTGTCTCCTGATAAACAAGGTGTTTCACGCATCTCTATAAAAAAATCGAGGGAGAAAACTCACTAGATCCGGCTGGCTAGTTTATAGTTTATTGGGTGTACGAGCTTTTAAGTCTTCTTTATAATTTGGTATACACACTATATACGTGCCGACAAAGAACTGGAAATATACGTACTTAAAATAATGCAAAACTGTTTTCTCTGTTATATTCGTCTTAAGGAGCTCGAATGCTAATTTCCCGAATCGATTGCTCAATCTTAAACTAATTACCCGCATTCCGGGCAAACATCGGTGGGTAAGAATTTAAAGCCGAGAGCAATGTTTGCGCGCCGAAAAGAAAAACTCACTCCGCTAATTATATGTCAATACATATAAGTTTATAGGCGAAGCACCCGTGTATTTTGTTATTCAAATACGTTTAAAATCCAATCAATTAACTGAGACGTATTGACTTTTAAAGAAGCTAAACGCTGTTTCAGCGCAGTTCCCCGTATTTACGTACGTGTCCAAGAGCCTAGATTTATTAATTGTTTACCCTATCGGGTCTAAATCGGAATGTTTAGTTACCATAAAAGCTCGTAATGATGGTTAACAATGTTGTTATAGTTCGAATCGGATGTTTAAAGTGCATGTCGCTTTCGTATTTATGCCTCTTATGCACGGTTTATTTTTATATAAGAGAATTAATATGTCCAATATATATGATGTTTTGCGTAATTAATATTATAATAAATTTTAAAAAATGAAATGTAAAATCACTCATCAAATTCATAAAAAACAGTGTGCCTCTAGCGAGCATCGAACCGCGGACTTTATACAAGAGAATAGAGCAAGCCACCAAATTAATCCGCGCTAACTCAGTTTAATCGAAAATAACAAACCGTCACAAAATCAAGTTTTATTTTCAGTTAGTTTGAGTTAGTTAAAGGAAAAACACAATCTCAAGCTAACCCAAACTAACCGAAAGTAAACGTTCAATATTAAAACAAGTTTTCCATCGCTTGTCTTCCGATATGATTACATTGTAGTTTCTGAATCACCATACCCATCGATACGTTTTTAAAGCATAAAGTTTTTTTTCTTCAAACGTCAGTAAATCCGTCATTACTCGACTGTGTAGGCGGCAGTGAAGTTTCGTTTTTCCTCCGCCGGAGCTTTACTTTTCACTTTTCCGCCGGCGGAGGTAAAAGTGTTATCATAGCAACATAGATACAATACAAACAAACATCAAAATAAGCGTCAACAACTTAAGAGTAGTTATTAAACTAAAATTTGTATTTATCACTCAATTTGTGACTGCATTTCTAAAAATCACTAATTTAGGAACAAATTGGTTATTATTTAATCGAACTTACTCAATAACTGCTTATCAATACGGAATTAAAATGCAATCGAAAACGCAATTTTAAAAATATAATTATTGTTGACAGTGTCCACTGACAGCTTTATGTTACATTACTATAGCAACAACCTGAGCCTATTCACCGACATCGCACCGGTTTAAGCCGCCTTGCGAACCCACTTATCTTTAATAATAATTATTATTACCTACTATTAAAAAGAGACGTTTTTGCATTAATTTGTCAACATTTGAAGAAAAAACAGCATATTTTATTTGGAGGAAAAGTTACTTTTCCTCCATATAAAATAATATACTATTTATCCTCAACCCGAGTCTGCTATCGCACTTCGATGCTTACTCATTCTGTTTTCCGTATCCTTCGAATACGTTCAAAAATCGTGTTTTGTTCTGTGTTTGTGAAATAAAATGTCGAAAAGAAGGGAATAGTATTTTGTGCAACAAGTGCTGAAAATAAGACTTTTCACACGAATGAGACTATTTGGTGACACGAGCCGTAGGCGAGTGTCATAAAGTCTCATGAGGATGAAAAGTCTATTCAGCACGTGTAGCACACTATACTTTTTCTACGACTGCTACATACAGGGTGTCCCACTGGGAGTGTGGTAGAAAATAAATTATTAGAAAATTTTATTCCTAATGAAAGAAGCCACGTGAGTAGGAGATTCTCGCTAAACTATAACTAGAGGCACAGTCCTAAAATAGGGCCACCGTTGTGAGGTCCCTATTTTCCAAATATTTTGAAAAAGAGGCTCCGGGGGCGAAGCCCTAAAATGAAGCCCAGGGGCGAGACCCTAGAATGGAGCCTATGGTACGGTGGTTCCATTTTTTACAGATTTAGGAATGGGGCTTCCGGGGGCGAAGCCCTAAAATTGATTTCCAAGAATTTAAAGGGGCTCCTGGTATCAGAGTCCCATTTTCTACAGTTTTGCAAAAAGGGGCTCCTGGGGGGGGGGGTGAAGCCCTAAAAATGTGGCCCCCTTTTTTAGACACCTGGGAATGGGACATCTGAGGGCGAACCTCTAAAACGGAGACGAAGCATTTTAGTCTAAATATCCGAATAAGCGTGTGAAAACTATACTTTGTACACGCCGTGTGCAAAGTATACTTTTCACACGATGTTTGAAATGTCCAGTTTTCAAGAGCAGTTGTTAGTGCGTTTTTGTCTATTTTCAGGGCAGTCGAAGAAAAAATATATTGTCCAGTTCCTCAAGTAAGTGTTAATAATATATATAATACAAATGTATGTGGCTAAACAGAGATTGCTATCTGGGCGGTTTGTTGTCACAAAAAAAAACAAGTATAATATCGGGTTTCACGAATACCAAAAAACTGAGTAGTGCAAAAAGTAGAAGGCCCCGGGGCCAGATTACCTAGGGTATAGAGAGGTAAAAAGAAGTATTCTGTACCGAGTACGTGAAATGTAAAGTTTAGACATGAGATTAAAAATAAAATAGCTGGATTTCATTTAGTAGAACGTAATCAATTTTTATTTTCGGTCTTTCATTTGTTTACGTAAGCTCACTAATTACAACTAGACTATTTTAAGTAATTAGAATAATTAAAAAACCTTGCATAACAGCCGAGGGCTTATTAAATTCATATTCATGCAGTTTTTCAGTAAGGCGCAATACGTTTACCTAACCGAGAGAAATAGAAGTTAAAGTACATAGGCCGAGAGCCTTGTAATTTGCGTACAAATAGCACTCGATCGATTTTTTTTCTTGCCGAGGGCAATAGAAAAAGAATACGTCCCGGCCGAGGGCTTCGCAATACAAAAAATTGTTATTTATATTCTTATTATAAATTATTAATTAGTTAAGCTTTTGGTGGAGGACCTAAACATTTGACTTCCCCACAAAGAGTTGGTTAGATTGAGTTAGATAGTTCATAGGCCGAGGGCCTTATAATCTGCATACAAATAGCACTCAATCGAAAAATTCTTGCCGAGGGCATAGAAAAAGAATAGGTTTAGGCCGAGGGCTTCGCAATACAAAATAAAAAAAAATTAATATCATTTTTATTATAAATTATTAATTGATTAAGCCTAGGGTCGAGGACCTAACTATTCGGCTTTCCCACAAAGAGTTGGCCAGATTGAGTTATAGAGTGCGTAGGCGAGCCTTATAATTTGCATATTATAGAAATAGCACTCAATCGAAAAATTCTTGCCGAGGGCATAGAAAAAGAATAGATTTAGGCCGAGGGCTTCCCAATACAAAAAATTCTTAATATTATTTTCATTATAAATTATTAGTTGATTAAGCCTAGGGCCGAGGACCTAACTATTCGACTTTCTAACAAAGAGTTGGTTAGATTGTGCATAGGCCGAGGGTATTATAATTTGCATACAAATAGCACTCGATCGAAAAATCTTGCCGAGGGCATAGAAAAAGAATAGGTTTAGGCCGAGGGCTTCGCAATACAAAAAAAAAAATATTTTAATACTATTTTTATTATAAATTATTAATTGATTAAGCCTAAGGCCGAGGACCTAACTATTCGACTTCTCCACTAAAAGTTGGCTATTGACTTTCTAAGAAGTGATCGTTTATTATGCCAACTCCAAACTTGTTACCGCCAAATGATAATCAGATACATTTTGTGTGTATAATATTTCCCCTGTTTATGCAGCAATAATCAATTCCAATAGGGACAAAAAACAGTATATATTTCTAGTATGGTCGTGGACCTATTTAATTAAGACTGCAATCATGGACTCCTTATTGTTTGCAAAATAGCTGCATACTTTACAAGGTGTAAATTGTTTTGACTAAATTATCTCCTGAAGATTCTTGTTTGTAAAACAGCTGTATACTTTACAGGGTGTTAGTTATTTGACTAAATATTATTGTGTGCAAATTTAATTACAACACCAATTGGGCTAACAACACCAACCATTTGTCAGGCTTGGCTGATGCACTTTACTGTTTTGCAATGTGTATAATGCTCCTAAATGATTTAGGAATTATTATAAATACAGAAAAAATCAGTTAATACCATCATAAAAATAACTTAGCTAGGATTTACTTATGACTTAATTCAGAAGACCGTTTCCTCGACCGTTTTCTTTACCTCTTAAGAAAATGAATTCAATAAAAGAGGCAATTAAAAAATATATTAACAAGTACGATTCGAGATTTTGCAAAAATTATGGGTGTTTTGGTAGCAGCGACTCCTGCCGTTCCTCAGAGTCGTCATCGTATCAAAAGACAAGGTCACGCAAAATTTAAATCCTTAAAAGGAAAGTCGTACATGACAGAATATTAATTTCAAAAGATACAAAGCAAATTATTAGCTGGTGAATAGACAATCTAGAATATACTGAGAATATGAAGCCTAGTACGTTTTCATTGGAATTTTGATTTTTGTATGCGTCTGCGTCTCCTACAGTCTGGGGTGCCTATTGTAACGGCCAAAAATGTCGCGAGTTTTGGGAAGAAGCCGACAAGTCTAACCATATTAATTACCTTGAAGTTAAAGCTGCTTGTCATGGCTTACAATTATTTGCTAAATCAAATGGAAATATTAGAGTCTTACTTAGAATCGATAATAAGACGGCAATATCCTGCATTAATCGTGGGGAAAGCGTAAAATATCGCAACTTAACCAATATATCCTTTCAAATTTTAGACTGGTGTGAACAAAACATATAACACTCTTCGCATCTTATATCGCTTCAAAAGGAAAACGGAAGCCGGTAAGGCATCAAGACAAACTTCCATTGAAACAGAATACGAACTAAACAAGCAGGTATATCAGAAAATAATAAGGGGTTAGATTTATTTGCCTGTTCCTGGTTTCCGGATTCAACCTCCACAGCAGTCGATGCATTTACAATTTCTTGGCATGATGAGTATTTTTACGCGTTTCCCCTGTTTTCTATGTTATTTAATGCTTTAGATAAAATTATACAAGATGAAGCCACCGAAATATTGGTGGCTAGTACAGTCCTGGTATACCGTGTTTCCTAGTTTATTAGTTGGGAAACCGTTGACATTTAAATCGAGTAAAAATTAGTTACTCTCTATAGAGACTCTCATCTCTTATACAGGAAAATTTTCCTGGTGGCAAGGAAACTGTCTGAGAAGCATTTTTTCAAAGAAGCATTTCCGGTCACGCCATCCCAATAATGTTTGCATCCATCTCAGAAGGAACTTTGAAACAGTACAATGTTGTGATTTTAAAATTGGTTTTTACTTGTTCTTGTGTTGATAAAACACCGGTTTTTAGTATTTTTACTTTATGTATTTATAATATTGCAAGGATATATAAAATATATCTAACAACAACACTGTTAACGTTATCCTACTGTCTAAACTGTTGCTAACTTAAAATTGTTAATTAATATTTAACATACAACGCTTGTTTTAATAAGTAGGTATTATAATTTCTGTAACAGCAAAATTTCGATGTCTTTATTTATAATTTAAACATGTATCTGGACTTTTTAGTTCGCGAAGTAAGCAAAGGAGCTTCTTACGTCTTAATAAGTACCTATAGATCAGCTCTTAACTTTATGTTTCACCGCCTAATAAGGATTAAAATATAATAAAAAGATTTTTGAAGGGAGGCTACAAGTTAAAGCCCCTAAACCTAAATACGATTTTACATGGAACGTTGAACCTGTATTACTCTATGTATCAACACTTTACCCTTTACAATCTCTATCACTTGATAAACTAACAAAGAAAATGGTAACACTAAACACTTATGGCACTAAGTTCAGCACATCGGATCCAAATATTAACCAAAATTACCATCGACAATAAGAGAGACTCTACAGTCAAAATTGAAGATTTCGGAAAAAATTTAAACCTTAGCCTCCTATAAAAGTCAGCCCATTTTTCGTATTTTCAAAAATCAGAATTACCTATTATGTGTCGCAAATTCTATAAAACAGTGCATTAAAGTCACCGTGCACATTCTCAAATCTTGAGTAGGTGGATCAACTTAATTTTAATAAACAATGGTATGGAATGAACGTTAACGTCTTTACCGGATATAGTGTACGCCAGCATGTGAGCAGCCTTTAAGTTTGACGTAAACCTAAGTGTCATTAAGAATATAGCAGGGTGGAGTCCTAAAATTCTGACACTTTCTTCAGATTCTATACTCGACCTCTAGGTACGCCCAGTGACATATTTGCCAATACAATTTTAAATTTGGGTATATCTTAGCCCTAATAGGTAGCCTTTTAAGTATTCCGTTGCCTAAGGTTCAATTTATTACATTTATTTTGCTCTGATTGCATATCAATAATATATTATATTATAAAATATGTTTATTTATCTAGAATAGGTACCCTTAATTTTTAAGTGGTTAAGGAATTTATGGGATAGAATTTTCATTGATTTTTTTTTGTCATACTTAAAATAGAGTTGAATTGAACGACTTTGCTGCCTTAATTGTATTTTTGTGGTATTCTCAGGATTGAAGGTAGAATAATGCAAAATTGCACCATCTAGCTTTAAACAGCTACAATGTAATCATATCGGAAGACAAGCGATGGAAAATTGAAAGATTAATCGAATACCTACTTACCTGTATGAAGATTAATCGTAATTTTCCGAGCTTGTCTTCCGATATGATTACAACCCTCCCAACCACATGCCCCTTAGGCGGGCAATTTTGCTCTAAAACAGAATGAGTAAGCATCGAAGTGCGATAGCAGACTCGGGTTGAGGATAAAAAAAACTTTATGCTTTAAAAACGTATCGATGGGTATGGTGATTCAGAAACTACAATGCAATCATATCGGAAGACAAGCTCGGAAAATTACGATTAATCTTCGTACAGGTAAGTAGGTATTCGATTAATCTTTCAATTATTAATTTTAGTTAGGCACGCGTTTTTAATCAAAAAATATTCGATATTTTATGGGTATAATTTACAAGTGGCGGAGAAGCGGAGATAAAGGCTTGTTAATTCTCGTTGCACACAAACAGTATGACGATATCCACCTATCTTTTAAATTATCTCTTTATTTTCAGTAAACTCTAAAATCAATCTTTTTATCATAGTGTAAAAGTGCTATAAAACTTTTTTCACTTCTTATTAGATTGGGTGTCTGAACACTATTAGGAATACTAAGCTAATACAAATCAATTTAATTAAATTTCTCTTGTTTAAAAATTATGCAAAATCTTGTACATTTAATGGTAGTTTCAAATAGTGTCTTGCGCTAGTTTGTGATTAAAAACAAAAAGTCAATACAACTCATTTTAATTAAATTAATGATAGTACGATTATAACATTTCTCTAAGTTGAAAAATAGAAAATAAATGCTTATGGCACGGCTTGAAATTTGTACAAAATTTTCTACATTTGATATGACTGATTAACTTTAATTGAAAATACGAAATGAGTAGTTTTGGTTAAATTTGTTTAGCCCCCTTTCGGAGGACCAATGGCTTTGCTCAAATAGGCAATTCGCCAGTACACCCATCTTCAGGCGCCGCGGCGCGGCGCGTCGCTTAGACAGAGGCAGACCTAACATTCTGCGTGTGTTACACGTTACTCCAGTTTGAGAGGCCTTGTATTCGGGGTGAGAACCTACAGCATGACGGACCTGTGCCCCTGGTGTTCCCGACCCTTGCACACAACTATATCTATGAACGGCACAGGTAGAAACGGTCCCACGGCACCATTCGGCTGCTTATATTTGGACACCCACCTACAGAGCTTAATTTAAGTTATATCAAAAATTACAAATACGAAAGTTGTAGTGTTCTGTCAAATCCAACAAAAAAATATCGTAAAATAAAAAAAAATGCTAAGTTACGTTTTTCAAATAGACAACCCTATTTTTTAAATCAAAATCTTAAAACCTATTTTGCTGAGGTCAACCATATATTTTATTTTCTTAGAAGTTTTGGAAATATTCCCAATTAAAGTCACATACATCTATTAAGATAAAAGCTTAATATTGTTCGATAAAAATAATAGAAATAATAATAAAAATATTGTGAAACACTATGAGGAAATGAAAGATCTAAAGAAAATTTTTTTTTTAAAAGGAATGAAGAAAAATGTTATATGATAACACAATATCAACATTATACACAAAAAAGTTAATTTTCTATATCTATTATTACGATTATCACGGGCCGATATTTTGCGATTGAATCTCAAGCGAAAATAGCATTAAAACTCGCAGCCGCCCTTTACAAGCAATTGTATTTGTTAGCGAAACACCCACGTAGTTTCGCTCAGTCTCGCGCCTCATCGTTCGACATTACTTTAGACCGATTCAATGAAAAATAAAATTTGAGTCGCTAGACAAACTTAAATTTTGGGCGGATTGAATTTCGCGCGCACGGGTCCCGAAGTTAAGGTTAATATCCGTTTCCCGATTCGTGTCATGGTCAGAAATCTTCAACTTCGTGCGCAAGTGTCGAGATTTATTGATTTTTGCGTACTGAATTTTGATTGGTTATCAATTTTTGGTTGTGATGCGTAATTGTTGTCAGTCATAATTTTCATAGTGGGGTTGAAGGATTATTCCACGTTGGCCTGGCGATTTTGGTTCGGTGTCACTTTTGAGTCAACCTGTCGTCAAACTGGCAACCAAGTGTAATTTTTTTGATTTTGCCTTTTGAGGGATTTTCCAGCCGAGCCGGGCCTTTTCTTTTCAAGTTTCAGTCCATATTTGTGCCTTCGTGCCTTGCTTAGTGTTTGGTGTCTGAAACTGCCCTTTGGGAGATTTAAATGCTAACTTAGACAGGTGAGTAATTTTACGTTTTTTTGCATCATCATTTTGTGAAGCCATGCGGTTGGATATTTAATTCCACTTTAATCTCTCTTACAGAGGCCTTCTCGTCCATCATTACAGCCTGGTGATTCCGGCGTGAGCTACCGAGACTCTTACATGTAATTTACCCTTGATTTTTTCTTTTCTCTTGATATTTCATTTTTTATTGTTGCTCTGAGTGTAAATACTTTCTTGATTATATGAGTTATAAATGAAACCTTGAATATACTGATGTTCAACAGGGTCCTACCGATCGGTTCTACTCCTACCCACGGGCCTTTCCTGCTGGTCAACCCTGCCTTTCTGCTAGCTCTTTGACGGAGGCAGGCAACTTCACCCGTAAAGTCCTTCCTTCTTCAGTTGGGGAAGTAGCTGATTTCAACATGCAGTTCCTCGTGCTCCGCGGGTGAACAATTACTTCTGGAGGAGCTGTCTTCGAACTGTGAGAAATCTAGTTTTTTGTATACATATATACGTTAATTGCTGGTTAGTGTATACCTGGCTAATTAGCTTTCGATCCATTAATTTTTTTTACCTTTCTATCTAACGAACATTATTTTAACCTTTTTTTTTAATTAAATAAGGTATATCTTTCTGAGGAGGTTAAACCATTTGTATGCCTCACGTTTTTTTTAATATAAATCGCTGCTTAATTGCATTTAACTTAAAACAAGTCTGATTTTGGACAGAACTTTAATATATTTGACCAATTTTGCTAAAATAAGTCTAGTTTTCTCCTATTGAACTTTCAATTAACTAAATTCAATAACGTTGTAAGTTGTATAATTTTTCCAACGGCCATTAATTTTAGATACCTGTATTTAGACTGCTACTACGGCCTAGTAGACTTTGCGTTATTCGTTAACTTTGAGTATTTCCTCTTAATTTAAAATATTTTATTCTTTAAAGTTTGAGCGATTGATTGTTTCAATAACGCTTAGTCATACTAGTTGTCTTAATTACGCGGCCGTAACCAACATATGGTAACTAATACCTACATATATATAAATAGTTAGTAGTGTAACTTCTTCTAAACAAATCATGATTTGGGTTTTTACCGACTTTAAGTGATTATTAATTTGCGTTACTTGAATCTTTCTTATAATAGGTAATTATTTGATGGTTGCGCAAATTATATATACTTTTTTTCATAACGTTATTTCCGAAAATAAGTTTTTGTTTAGTTATATGTTACCAACAGATTAACTCAGACTTTTAAGTTCTCAGTTCAACAAATACTTTGAGCATTTGCTTAGGCAAATCATTTGTGCCTTTTGATAAAGGAACCAAGTAAAGCTAATCGCTTTCTTCTTTATTTATAGTCGTTATTGTCAGGCAAAAGCCGGGAGTACCGGCGTACCACGATTATTAATTATTATTTTCTTTATAATTGACTTGGAGTCAAGTCCTACTGGCTTTTCAATAAATCAGTTGATTTTTATTTCCGTATATTATAACCATTTCTTTTTTTGGTAATAAACCGATTCTATGTTTGCGTATCTACCTGTTTTATTTAATTAGCTTTTAGTATCAGTGTTCTAAAAAGAAGTAATAAGAAGTAAAGTATACTTGATTTATACTATTTGTGATCATTAATTGAAACTTTCTGGATTTACTGATTTTATCTTTATTGTTGTCATTTATTACTGACTTTGGATTTTTAATTAATCTTTGAGTATTTGCTTTATTTTTCTATTGTTAATGCTGATAAATTTCGGGCATTCAATTTTGATTTAATTCCTAACTTATTTTTGTTATCATTTTATTTTCTCTTGAAGCTTAAGCTAAAACGAGTTCCATATTTCAACTTTAGGGTATTTCTTGCTTGTGCCGTCTACAAGCTCGTGGCGCCTTAAATAAATAAATCCACCCCACCTCTCTGACATTTGAGCTAGGGTCTAATTTGTACGCTTAGACGACAACTCGCTTTAGCCTACGTATTGATACACGTAAATTCCTTCAGTTTCAATTTTAAATTCTCAAATTTAAAATGTTTCTTTTAATAGGAAATTATTCACTTTAAGCTAGAGTGAAGGTTTTGCGCCTATTAGAGGGACAAGAAAAAGCGCCCAACGTTTGCGCGCGACGTCGAAGATTCTCGACAATGACGCTATCCGGAACCGGATACGCCACAAACCACCAACCTCGCAAAATTGAAGTTTGTCTATCCTCGCAAATTTTATTTTTCATCGAATCGGACTAAAGTAATGTGGAACGATGCGGCGCGAGACTATAAGCCAAACTACGAGGGTGTTTCGCTAACAAATACAATTGCTCTCGAAACGCTAAAGGGCTGCTGCGACTTTAAATGCTATTTTCGCTTGAGATACAATCGCAAAATATGGGTCCGTGATACGATACCTTTTTAAATATTTTCTAAAAGTTAATTATTAATTGAAGCCGATATTGATTCACTGTAATTTTCGTTTACATTTTCTACTTCTTCCCAGATTTTCCGTTGCAGAATAAATACATCTATTCGTTATTCGCTGATAAGAATTTTAATTTTTGAAGTATCCCCACAACAAATATCCAACGGCGATAAATCATGGCTGTTTGGCCATTTGATGCGTCCTTCTCGACCTATCCACAAATTGTACCTGTTGTTAAAAAAATCAGTAACAGGCTGAATATTCTGGGATGGGTTCTGTCTTGCTGCCATATTATGGCATTGTAATTCCTTACTGGCTGGCACTCTTCTAAATCATTTCCAATTTCCGCTTGTTTTGACAGAAAATCCTGGTGATTCAAGAAAATTCCTACAACTTTTATATTGTATAATTTAAAATTAACCCTGTAGGTGGGTGTCAAAATATAAACGGACACCTTGTACGTTGTTGGTTTATTTTTTCACGTAACACCAGCGGCGGATCTAGGGACGCGTGGACCTCAGGGCAAAATATATTTATGGGCCCCTACCCCTTGTATATTTTAAAACTAAGTTAAGGCATTTCTCAAAGGTAATACATGATATTATGAGTATCACATAAAAAGTAAGAATATAACAATATTTTTTATTCAGGATGAAAACTAATAAAGAACTAATATTTTTTCGTATCGCATGAAAAGTAAGAAAATAAAATAAATTTTTATTTAGGATGAAAGCTAGTTAATACCAAAAATTGTAGATTGGTATTTTGCGTATCACATAAAAAGCCAGAAAATAAAAACACTTTAAACAAAATATAAAAAACTAATAATAAACTGATAATAAAACTGGCATTGGCAAAATTATCTAATAACAAACTAAAATCTCGAATAATCTTTTCCTGACTTTGGCATTAGCAAAATTATCTATTAGATCTATTAAATCTAACTTCGCTGCGATATTTTATTACTAATAACTAGATTGATATTTTCCGTATCACATAAAAAGTAATAAAATAAAAACGCTTTAAACAAAGTATAATGGCGTATAGTTGACAAGTTCGTTGAGCACGCATGACGAGATAGCCCTTGAACGACGGGGGGCTTCAAAGATAGCCGACTATATTTTAAACAAAAAACTAGTGTACCCTACTTATTCGTTCCTATCATAACAAAAATAGTTTATTATTATTAGGCTCTTACTCTTAGTCATTTTATGAAAAGAGGGCTCCCACAATATTTGCCGCGGGGGGAGGGCCAACGATTTCACTGTCTTAAACTACGCCATTGTATACCATCCACTATATAATTATAATATCGTATGTATCAAAGTAAAGTAATTAGTAAATAATTGAGAAATATAGATAGGTACATTTAATTGATTTTCTTAGATATACAATTCGTTAGAGTCTTTAGGCTGAGACAAAAGATAAAACAATATGTAAAAATATAAATATTCTTAACAAGTAGGTAATTACGTTACCTTTTTTTTATATCTTCTGCCTGAAGCAGCTACAGTATAATGCAAACAAACTATTCAAGTATTTGACAATTTGCTCTAAAGTAAATGAAAATGCGGCCTACTATGAATAGTGGGAATACTGGGAATCACAGTAGTTAATGTTCCGTGGCTGGATCTGGGAGTTGCCAAATTTAACGCTCTCGGGCTCTCAACGAATATTAGGCAGGACAGATACGTATAGGTATCTATAATGACTTTATTGAATGTAGCTTAATTATTTTTTCATTGTTTTTGATTTGCATATTTGATGTTTTACCATTTTACTTACTTCGATACAAAAATACTTTATAATCCGCGGCATCGTGGGACCCTTCTGAACCTTGAGCCCCAGGGCGGCGCACCGAACTGCCCGGTGATATGTCCGCCACTGCGTAACACGTCGTGCATCAATTCAGAATAATAAATATGTCTTCTCCAAAACGTCAAAAAAATAACGGTTTAAATTTAGATGAAAAGATCATTATTGGATAGAATATGAAAAGTGATAAAAACCTTAATTTAAGCGACGACCATAGTGTTCAAAAGTTTCCTCTAATGGCCTGATTTGGAAAAATAACTATATATCTAATTTTGAAGGAAGAAAATACAGGAGGAGTTACTGCGCCAAAGCCAAAAGCAGGTAAAATAAAACTGGGAATCAGGGAAAATGTAAATAATTCCCTGCTAAGAATCTTTTATGGTTTTTCCATTGAAAAAAATATCTTTAGACTTAATTCTAGAGGCTGGTAAAAGAGACCCACATATACCAACGATGGGCAGGACCAAATTGTGACATGCTTTAAAATTCATCAATTTCCGTGGGAAAATTTATCAGAAAAAATCCTTGTTAATTGAAAAGGGAAAAATCGTACGGTGAAGAAGATATTAACTGAAGAAAATATGAGCGTTTCCAAGGAAAATTAACCCAATGAATCGAACTGAAGTAACGTCCGAGACTGAGCGAAACTACGAGGGTGTTTCGCTAACAAATACAATTATTGCTCTCGAAACGCTAAAGGGCGGCTGCGATTTTTAATGCTATTTTCGCTTGAGATACAACCGCAAAATATCGGCCCGTGATACGATACCTTTTTTAAATATTTTCTAAAAGTTAATTATTAATTGAAGCCGATATTGATTTGCTGTAATTTTGGTTTACATTTTTTACTTCTTCCCAGATTTTCCGTTGCAGGATAGCTATACCTATTCATTATTCGCTGATAAGAATTTTTATTTTTGAAATATCCTTACAACAAAAATCCAACGGCGATAAATCATGGCTGTTTGGCCATTTGATGCGTCCTTCTCGACCTATACACAAATTGTACCTGTGGTTAAAAAAATCAGTAACAGCCTGAATATTCTGGGATGGGTTGTGTCTTACTGCCATATTATGGCATTGTAATTCCTTACAGGCACTCTTCTAAATAATTTCCAATTTCCGCTTGTTTTGACAGAAAATCCTGGTGATTCAGGAAAATCCCTACAACTTTTATATTGTATAATTTAAAATTAACCCTGTAGATGGGTGTCAAAATATAAACGGACACCTTGTACGTTGTTGGTTTATTTTTTCACGTAACACATCGTGCATCAGTTCAGAATAATAAATATCTCTTCTCCAAAACGTAAAAAAAATATCGGTTTAAATTTAGATGAAAAGATCATTATTGGATAGAATATGAAAACTAATAAAAACCTTAATTTAAGCGACGACCATAGTGTTCAAAAGTTTCCTCTAATGGCCTGATTTGGAAAAATAACTATATATCTAATTTTGAAGGAAGAAAATACAGGAGGAGTTACTGCGCCAAAGCCAAAAGCAAGTAAAATAAAACTGGGACTCAGGGAAAATGTAAATAATTCCCTGCTAAGAATCATTTATGGTTTTTCCATTGAAAAAAATATCTTTAGA
>MU186681.1:0-41208 GCA_016904865.1 Pissodes strobi | reverse complement strand
CTAAAAACTAAAATATTTTTCATCCCAACAGATAAACTGGTCCATAAAACAACCGGCAAAATCAATTTTGACGTGCATTTTCACAATGTTCTATGATTTGTGAAAGTTACTTTTTCATACGGTTTTCGACTTTCGAATGTCTGTTTATACGTTAGAAGTGATTTTGTAATTGGGATGATATGATAATAATATAGCACGATGAAAAGCTAATACCAATACCAGGCGTATTCTACAAGAAATTTTTAAAACGCTGCGCGCTGTAGCGTTAATACGAATTGAAGCTCATTCCGTTAGGATTATACAGGAGTAAGCCAAGTACCTAAATGTAAACTTTCACAAAACTTTTTTATCGTTTGCCTATCGTTGGTCAGCATGCTTTTATTTTGTTTCAAACTAGCATTGATTTTCCATTTTTCCGACCAGCTTTACCTGAGCTCATATAGGGTGTAACAGTTTTACCTTAATTTGTAGTTTTAGCAGCTGACTAATACTCTTTTCAGAACGTTGACACATTTTCTCTCATTTTCAAGATTTTTGAAAAATACCAAATTCTTTGAAAATGTTAAAATTTTTCCTCACTTTATCTGTAGAGATCATTTAAAATAATTTTTACATTCTCATTACCATTATTTGTTCCCTTCTTTAAGGCGACGTTTTAGAAGTTTTTGATCTCCAAAAACCAATCATGTCTCACACTTGCTCATTAGAGCTAACACAGGAGTCAGAACAGATCACTCCATCTCTGTCTAACGCATTATTTTTATGGAAAGTGCCTAGATCTGTTAATTTTTCGAATTATTAGCTTTGGAGAAAAAACTTCTAAAAATTTTAATAAAAAATGCAGATCCATATTTAATAAAATTAAATTAATTATAGTTAGTGCTCGTAATGTCGTATTTGAAGTCTGAGGACTCCATTTTATATAGCAGAAAAAATAGCAATAAAAATGTGAAATTAATCTCGTCAGATAAAGTCAGAAAAAAATAAAAATGTCTTTTAAAAATTTTAGTTGCTTTCAAAGACCTCAAAACCGGGGAAACATTTTGTTAACGTTCTAAAAAGCATACTAAAAGCTACTAAATGGGCAACTTTGCCTTCGATTAACTGCCTTCCTATATCAAACGGTTTGCAAGATTCCAATGGTGAGAAGCGAATTTGTTACACCCTGTATGCACTCAGAATAAGCTAATCAAAAAATGAGAAGAACACTCCTATTTTCAAACTAAGCAAACGCTTACTGACCATTATTCAAAGTAGAAAATCTGAAAATCTCCTGAAAATTCGTGATTCGTTTTCAAGCCACAGATTTTTGAAGATATGTTACCAAGATTTTAGTACATTTCATGTTTAGTAGTGTATCTTCTGTCAAAGGGCATTGCCAAAAAGTGGCAAATTCGTTTGGGAGTATTGATATTAGCATTCTATCGCGTTACCTATATTAAAAAGCCCCAAATAAAATACTGCCAAGATGGCACAGACTCAAACTTGTTGTTCTGTTTACATAAGTTTGTTTGCCATCCCTTATAACATGAAAATATCATCTATTATAGATTCACTCCTAAAAAGTATATATTTTACGAAGTTACAATATATTGTTAAAATTGAGGTAAAAATTGCTTTTGGCAATCTTCTTAGGGGCCAGTTCATTTGCTGTTTTGAAAAACCGCGAAGCACGTCTAATTTTTTTTATTTTTGACATATATTTTTGTATGGCTTTTCTGCACGTTTTTCTTTATTGAAGTGAAAACTTTTTGGCGCGCGCAGCACTCGTTTTGTTCTAGTATAATAGTAAATGAGACTGAACCCTCACGCTCGGCTATGTAACACTCCGCTAAGCAACGCTCATTTGGGTATATAGAGTCGATATCAGCCAAGCGAGGAAGAGATGCACTGCCCTACTCGCTCGGCACGATAACTGAGCCGTCACGCGTCAAGCTCGCCTATGCAACGCTCATTCGGTTTAGTTATAATTGTATTTTCTGGAAAACTGCATAGTGTGAAGTCATCATATTTACCACGTTTTTGGGCGACACCTACTTAGTCAAATGTGCAATCTTTAAAAAATTGTCGAAAAAATTTAATAATATTGAAGATGAAATTTTCTGGATTTTTTGAAGTGAAAATATCTTTAGGCGCGCTCAGCACTTTTTTGTGGGGGTTGAATGAGACCGAATCGTCACGCGACACGCGTTTCGCGTCACGCTTGCATATGTAACGTAACGCTGGAATGTTTCCGTAGTGGTAGAGGGCCGAAATTTCCAGGGGATGCAGCCGGGGTAAAAAGAAGATCCTGGACGAAAACGGGACTCGGTAACCCCCCCACCGTTTGTCCAAGGGTGGGAGGGAGAAGGAAAAACTTAAATAATTAATTTCTGGAGAACGGGAAGAGGTACGGGGTCGAAATTTTTATGGTAGGTGCGCCCCATGGGGGCCACCTTAGACCATATGGGGGGACCGAAGATCTAATTTAAGGGGGGATTTTGGGGGAAACACCGTTTCTCGCCCGTATCTCTGCAACGAAGGCTCGGATCGAAATTCTGACAAACGAGGACCCCGCTTGTTGAAGCTTTCACTTCTATCGTGTGGTATTAAGCACACACAAAAAATTTTTGACAGTCTTTCGAATCATATTGAAATTGGCGAGAATCGGAAAATGATGACGAGTATTTTTTTGGGCGTGTACCTATATACCTACATTTTTGAAAAAGAGGTCTCTAGGTTGTTCTAGTGCCGAAAAGGTAGCGAGCATCGAAAAAACAAGGTAGTTCGATAGGGAATTTCTAGGAGAAAAATTCTCTAAATGCTTCTCCATTCCGAAAATGTCGGGAAAATGGACGAGGGAAGTTTAAAAACATGGATTTCGAGAAATGATCATTTCTTTAGGAAAGCCGATTACTTGACAAAAATCTACGCTATAATATCGTACAAGGAAATATTTTACAAACGATGATGCATTTTATACAGTATGAGCTAGTTGAATTGAAACTTTTCGCCATTTCGGGTTTTGGCATGATATAAGTACGTTACAAAACAAAAAACAAGTTTTTAACAAAACCGAGTATGGCCAGCAATGTAAAAAATTTATAAGGTAAACGGTGACGCGTGGTCCGACAGACTTCCCGATACAAAAACTAGAATAACTTAAGAAAGACTGACCACTGCCCAATTTAGGCTACTTAGCATGTGCCAATTGAGGGAGGATTTGATAGCATGACGCCTCTCTCGACATTTAAATTCGTCATTAAGGAATGATTATTATTTTGGCGTAGCCTGTGAGACGACACGTCACTGGTTAAGGGTTAACCTTAATACTGGAAAAACCGAACGACTTTGAGCCACCAAAGAGGGGTATCCAAAGTACATCATACCAAAAAACCGCATCAATCCGATTGAAAATGCTGAATTAGTTATTCAAAAATTTACTTTAAGCGTAGGTATATGTGCTAGCCAACGCATAGATATATATTTTTAAAATCCCAGATTCTTAGACCTTCTGGTTTCTGCTATAAAAAAGTTCTGTAACAATTTTCCGTATCGGATCGCAAAATACGAGAAAATGCAGATATTCGGGCAAATTTACCGACTTTTTACATATTTTGGCAATTTTACGTTTATGAATAGATATATAGCTTTGCTCTTGACGCATGTCTAGCAAATTCAAACAAATATGAGTTTTAAATATTTTGACATGTCATTTACGTTAAATATGTATGTATTTTTAATATTGTTACTTTAAGCAAATCAATGTGTATCGACTTTATGGTATGTATATCACAATACCAAACCAAGAAATGGGGGTGAATGTAAATGGAATGCCAGTCTCAAACATCCGATATGCAGATGACACTGTCCTTATTGCTAATGATGTTGAAGAACTCCAACAGATGTGCACCAGTCTAAATAATAGCAGCAACAAATACAGGATACACATAAACGACAAAAAAAAACAAAGTTATGATAATCAGCAGGAAAAACCAATTATATGCAAATGCTGCAATTCACATAAATAATCAAAATATAGAAAGAGTAACACAGTACAAATATCTGGGAAGCTGATGGCTACACACGGACTGGAATTCGGAGACCCTTCATGAAATATGAAAAAAATCTTAGAAATCAAGACATATACATAATATATCCATTCGAGTCCGATATATACGAAGTGCTATGTCTGGTCGGTACTTCTGTATAGAGTGGAATCGTGGACCTTGAAGGCAAACATAATCAATAAAGTGGAGGCCTTCGAGATGTGGACTTATCGACGCCTACTGAGAATACCTCGGACCGATAGGCTAACAAATGAAGAAATATTGAGAAGAGGTCATAAAAAGAGAGAATTATTTACAAGTCATAAACGAAGAAAAACGGCTTACCTTGGTCACATCTTCAGACATGACAGACATGTCATGTCATGACAGTTGCTACAACCTACAACTGATTCTGGAGGGAATGATAGAAGGTAGACCGGACTAAGGACGATAGAAGAGCTTGTCAGCGTGGCAGGAGACAGAAATCAATTCCAACATGTAAAGTCGCCAACATATCCACTGAGTGGATAGGCAGCTTGATTGATTGATATCAACATATTTAAGTAGGTACTTTAAATTGTAATTTGAGCTTATTTCTTCTATTTTTGAATTCTATGCAATTCTATCAGATATCGCACACTCTGTAGAGTTTTATTTGTTAATTTTTGTATATATATTGTCACGAGTAATTTAAGGGGTAGCTCGTTTTATTTAAAGAATAACTTCTCAGAGAAGAGCCTCGTCGCGATTAGTACAATGACGGGGTCTCAATGCTTCCTTTAATCTACCACTGGATGTTCTACTCGTGAGGACACGCCTTGTTTAGCGTGCCGGGGGGTAACTGAGATAGACCGGGATCGCGTCACGTGGGGTAAGAAGAGATGATAAAGTAAGCACGTTTAGTTTATAACAATAACAATGTATTAACGATAAAACTTTAACAACAATTATTGGTCAGAGAAAATGAGATTCTATTATACCCGATTACTACGGTGCGCATGTTTTCTCGATTTGAGGTACTGTTTATAGGTCTTTGTTTACTGTTCTTATAATTTATAGTTTTTCTTAAGGGTTGGGTTTTATTTAAGAGCACTAAGAGCTTTCACTAAACTTTTTAACTGACTATTTAGACACTTGTCTTTCTCAACACTCTGACAAACTTCTTGTCAAGACTTTACTATGGAGGTTGTGCAACCCCTGGCCCTAGCAGTCGTCAAGTGGATAACCGGTACCAGGTTTGGTAGGAAAGGAATGGAACCTAAAGCAGTCGTATGACTAACTCTAGGAGCGGATAGAACCCAGGAGGCAGTCGTCAAGTGACTAACCTTGGGAGCTGGAGGTGAGACTAAGTCTGCCGAACTGAGGGTTCGGTAGCGTATTTATATCAAACAAAGTGATGATCATTGCATGCATAAGGTTCAAAGTCGCTCCCGTTGATTGCTCGCGTTGTTTATAGTTTGCCTTTAATGTTTATATAACAATCTTCAAGTTCAAGTTCAAACTTGCGACAGGGTGATATTTGTTTAGTAGCTTATGCATTTTAGTAGATTACAATATGATAAACTAGGACTTGATAGGTAAATGTTATTTCTTGTAAAGTTTTTGATGTTCTATATCGAAATCTATTACGATTTACCGGCAAGCGCCCTTTGATTATTTCTTTTTAACAAAATACGGAAGATTATGAAACGGGTACTTAGTTAAATACATGTTAGTATTGGTATACCCCGTGGGTATATACAGGGTATACCAATCATCTCGGAATAGTTGAGGCTAATACAATGCATTACTGCATGATAGTGTCTCCACATTCTCCCTAATATTAGCTCTAGCGCCATATTAAAGTATCATTTCAGCTGGTCCACAATTCGTTGCAGGTTTATGAAGTGATAACTTCTTTTGGCTCATTTAGCAGACTCTTGCTGGGTAATGAATGACACTGAGCCATCACGCACCATGCTCAGCTAGTAAGGCTCATTCGGGTGAAATCGACACGAGTCGACTTCACCCAAATAGTGTGGGAGAGAGATGCGCTGCTATAATCACTCGGCACAATAAAATATGGGACGAAGATTGACGTTTTTTTCTTAGATATTTAGCAAATACCTTTAATATTTCAATTACCATAAACCTATTGCTTCATCCTTAGAGTATGAGGAAGATCAAACTGGGGTAAAATTCATGTAAGTGACACACAATTATAATTGTATATATGCCTATTGCAAGTATTATTATTTTGTGAATATAGAACACAAAAATATTTGTATTGCCTAATATTAATCTCGCCTTGTTGAAGTTTTCACTTTTGTCATGTTTTCTCACACACCGTTTTTTTTTATAAAAATATCTACTTATTTTTTACGTAGGTAAAGGATATAATAGATATTGTAAAAAATAAAGGTACACTAAGCCTCAAAAAAGTTCTCGGTTTTAAAAAACACACCAGCAAAGCTGGAAAAATATTTACACTGAAAATGTTTCTGTTATCAGAAGCGTAGATATAGGGCCAGAGCAAAATATTCGATGCGAAACCGTGCATGCGTAATATGGCCGAAATATCGGAATTAACCATGTCTTTACGTTCTAGCGAAATTTCCTCAACGCCTCGGTAGTGTAGTAGGTAGAGGTTCTTTTTGTCATTTCTGCGTTGCGGGTTAGATTCCCGTCGGTCGCGACAGATGTTTTGTTTACCTTTTTTTAAGGTTATGTTTGTTTTTTATTAATTTACTTTTTTTTCTTAATTTTGGGTTAGCCTTGGGTTAATTTTGGTTAGTTTTAGTTGATTGCGTCCCCGTAGCGAGCGAAGCGAGCGGAGGGTCATGCAAAGCTATAATAATACCTACTATATTCTTGTTTAGCCATTGCGCATGCACGATTTCGCATCGAAAATTTAGTGCCGGTCCTAGACGTTTTCTGTTATCCTAGTATAGGGCCTAAAATCGTGAAATAGTACATGCTACGTTTGCCGCATGACGTCATACGCGTAAGAGATCGTGTTAGTTTGTTTATTTATACTTATATTTGATCATAAGCTATCGGATACGGTTCAAATGACTAAAATAACTTGGAACTAGTTGATTCAACGACTTTGGTTACTTTTGGTTATAACCAAAAGAAACCAAAACTGGCTGAAACATATCGGAACAGGTTACAAAAATTAAAGTAAAACTAACCAAAACGAACCGAATTTTCACGACTAACAAAAATTCACCAAAACATTAAATTTGATTACAACGTATCGGAACGGTTTCAAATGACTAAAATAAATTAAAACGAACTGAAATTAACCGCAAGTTGACTGAGCGACTAACCAAAAGTAACCAACGTCACGAAAGAGGGCTAAAACGTATCGGGATAGATTGAAAATATATTAAAGTAAGTTAAAACTAATCCAAATTAACCGAATTTTGGCGACTAACTAAAATTAACTAAACACATTTAAATTGGATATAACGTACCGGAACCGGTTCAAAAGACTAAAATAAATTGGAACTAACTGAAAGTAATCGAAAGTTGTTTGAATGACTTACCAAAAGTAACTAAAAGGACTAAAACTGGCTAAAACGTACCGAAACGCAGATTAAAAATTTTAAGGTATAAGTTGGAACTAACCCAAATTAACTGAATTTTCGTGACTAGCTTTAATTAACCAAAAACATTTAAATTGGTTATACTTAATGTACCTATCGGAACCGGTTCAAATGACTAAAATAAATTAAAACTATATAACTGATTGTAACCGAAAGCTGATTGAATCACTAACCAAAACTAACCAAGAGTAACTAAAAGCACCAAAACGGGCTAAACTTATCGTAATAGATTAAAAATATTGAAGTAAGTTAAAACTAACCCAAATTAACCGAATTTTGGCGACTGACCAAAACTAACCCAAAGCATTAAAATTGGTTATAACGTATCGGAACCGGTTCAAATGACTTAACTAAATTAAATCTAATTGAAATTAACCGAACGTTGAACGACCAACCAAAACTTACCAAAAGTGACCAAAAGCACCAAAAAGGGCTAAAACGTATCGAAACAGATTAAAGATATTAAAGTAAGTTGAAATAAACCCAAATTAATCGAATTTTGGCGACTAACTTAAATGAACCGAAAACATTTAAATTGGTTATAATGTATCGGAACCGGCTCAAATGACTAAAATAAATTGAACGAGCTAAAGCGTATATTGAACTAAGTTAAAACTAACCCAAATTAAACGACTTTTGGCGACTAGCTAAAACTAACCAAAAACACTAAAGGTAATAACGTATCGGAACCGGTTCAAATGCCTAACATAAATTAAAGCTAACTGAATTCAGTTAAATTAAAATTAACCGAAAGTTGATTGAACGACTCACCAAAACTAACCATGCAAAAGTAACCAAATGCACCAAAAAGTGCTAAAACATATCAAAAGAGATTAAAAATATTAAATGAAGTTGAAACTAATTTAAATTAACCGAATTTTGGCGACTAGCTAAAATTAACCAAAAACATTAAAATTGCTTATAACGTACCTATCGAAACAGGTTCAAATGACTAAACTAAATTAAAACTAACTATAAAACTAACCGAAAGCTGATTGAATGCAAAACTAATCATAAGTAACCATAAACACCAAAACGGGCTAAAACGTATATCGAAATAGGTTACAAAAATTAAGTAAGTTAAAACTAACCAAAGTGAGCCGAATTTTGGCGACTAACAAAAATAAACAAAAACATTCAATTTGATTATAACGGATCGGAGTCGGTTCACTAAAATAAATTGGATCTAACTGAAACTAACCGAAGTTTGATAAGAACTATAAGTAGGTAACTAAAACTAACCATAAGTAAGTATAACCAAAAGCGCCAAAACGGGCTGAAATGATTCGGAACAGTTTAAAAATATTAGGTACATCAGCAACGTTATGGCTTCTTATATATTAATAGATTTTCTACAAGTGGAGGGTAATTTTTTAGGTCACCATATCCTGATTTTTTAAATTTTTTGTAATTATGATAATGCTTAGTATTAATGTTAAAAATTGACTTCAACATATTTAATTATTAAATATATTATAAACACTCGTGTTTGTATTTTTACTTATTTCAACTCTGCTCTTAAAAACTATTTAAATTACAACACAAATCACATTTTTCGTTTTTATTCATCATATTCAATGTCCCCCGGTTGCATCTTTGCGAAGTACTGTAAATTTTTAAATTACCTACTCGCCCCAAAAAAACTCGAGAGCCAAAATTTGTTATAACATTTAAAAAATAAAAATCTATTTTTTTACATTTGACATATTCTATCTTGATTGTTAACGTAAAATTTTTAAAATCTGCTGTTACTCTGTGGCCCCTCAATTATTTGGGAATCCTTTTCCTTATTATTGCCAATAAGATTTTAATTTATAATGGATTTACGAACGATCGTAACGTCGCCGCTAACGATACCCTATAACCGGTCCAATAAAACTCTCCCGTATATAATAACCGTAAGAAGCCGTAGTTTGCAATTATCGAAACGATCCGATTCAATTAGTAACCCATTAGAAGTCCCAAAATCCACTCGAACGGAACAAAGCGTAGAAACCGCCACAAGAATTAACGAGGGCCAAGCTCTCTCCGGCCGGCGGGGAGTCGGGCATCACTTTACGAAACTTTAATCATCATCACAAAATGCCCGGGCGACATAACGTCGAAATTCGCGTGGTCGCTACCCGCTCGTTGCCACGCAACGCGCATCTAACATTAGGGTGAGGGGCGGAGCCGCGAAACTGCGCTCCAATGAGATCTAAGTGTCCGCGCGCAACACTCGAGAGTGTGTAATGTATCGTCTAATGTCCCTGTAATGTCTCATATTATTAGGATAATACATTTCAAATCGTTTAGTCTATCTGCCGCTGAGTTGGTGTTAAGTCCCCGTTTTCGTTTTGACAAATCGACTGTCGAACGAGTACGCACGACGTGATTTTGGTTACTTGCCAATATGTTTTTTATTCTTTGATTCTAAGTGATTAGTAGTAGTTGTAATTGTTGGCACTCGGACGATGCACCATCCGGAGTACCCGACTGGCGCCATCAAGCCCTCGAACATGGACACTAAAATACACGAATCAAAAGGCTCGTTTTGCATAGACGCTTTACTGTCCCGTAATGAGGACCGGGCGACGACGACCAGCCCCGATATGACGCGAAGTACCTCGTCGACTTCGACGAGAAGTCACAGCAGTCCCCCCATTTCGCCGGGTTGCGAGGAAGTTTCTACGACGGGGGGGTTCGTACCGAGGCCGGGGCTGTTAAGTCAAACGGGTTACTTGAATTCGAACACTCTATACGGGTATCAAGGACCGCCGCAAGGTTCGGCGTTCCACGCCCTCGACGGCAGTCTGATGCAAAAGGTGCACATACCGGTGAATCCCCATAGTCAGTTTCACCAGATCCAGATGGAGTGGCTGGCGAGGACCGGCATGTTTTATCCGCGACTGCAAGACCTGACAGGTAGGTGCACCTGATATCTTTACAGACACGCACATTTAACATAACTTCAAATTAATGATGAGACAAAACAAAACACCTCAAATATCTGCTGCATCAGTCACGCCACGTAGGCAATGTACAGGGTGGCTCGAATTCGCGTCCATGTACCTATGGGGAACTCAAAAACCGTAAGAGATACAGTGTCGGTCAAATTAAGGCAAAATTGCGCATTTAGGTGCCTAACAATATGCCCTTTAGAAAGTTTCAAAATTCCGAGTATTTACGGAGATATCCGGAAAAATCCGAAATTTTGAAAATTTGTTTTATTTTTTTCCTGGGCTTACTTAAAGACGGATTTCAAATTTAATTGCACTTTTGCATTGCCACTTTTTCCGCTATATCCAATGATGATATCCAGTTTGAAATCCGACGTTTCGTCTTTAAGGGATGATCATCAACTTTCTTTTTTTAAATACGAACTTTAATCTTTTTTATCGTTTTTCAGATGGTATTGGCGTTATACCTAAATATGAGTATGATTTTATTTTTTAATATTCTTTTAAATTTTTATTATTTTTATTTTATATATTTTGCTTTGGCGTAATTTTAAATATTTTAAGGTAAATAAGGTAAATTTTTGTATTCTATAAAAATATTTTATTTGTTTTTGTGTTAGGTGGAAAATTTGAGCCCGTATTAAAAAAATAGTAAAATTATTTTTTATTAGGGCCATGAACTTATTACTCAAACAAGTTGCTTAATGCAAAGATAAAATATTTTCAACTTTTAACCAATTAAAATATTTATTTAATAGAGAACATTTTTTTTTATTTATAAGCAAAATTCCAATAGGTGTGTTTTTCCATCAAAGTACCTATAGTATCACGTAGTATGATTATAAATTGTTGATGTTCTCTATTAAATAAATTTTTTAATTGGTTAAAAGTTGAAAATATTTTATCTTTGCACTAAGCAACTTGTTTGAGTAATAGTTCATGGCCATAATCTCGTAAAAAGTAATTTTACTATTTTTAATTTTTAATACGGGCTCAAATTTTCCACTTAATACAAAAACAAAATAAAATATTTTTATACAATATAAAAATTTCAAAAGTACCTACCTTAAATTATTTAAAATTACGCCAAAGCAAAATACATAATATAAAAAAAAATAAAAATTAAAAAAAAAATTAAAAATTAAAACACATAATCATATTAATAACGCCAATACCATCTGAAAAACGATAAAAAAATTTAAGTTCTTATTTAAAAAAAGAAAGTTGATGATGATCCCTTGAAGACGAAACGTCGGATTTCAAACTGGATACCATCATTGGATAGAGCGAAAAAAGTGGCAATGCAAAAGCGCAATTCATTTTGAAATCCGTTTTTAAATAAGTCCAGGAAAAAAGTCAATAATACTCGCTAAGGGTACAGGTTTTTTTTATATATATTGACCCCCGCTTTATCTTTTTTATTTGATGTTTCTGATAAAAGTGTTTAATACAAAAGTTTAATGGTTTAAAGCAAATTTTTAGAAAAACTATTTTTTCATCTACAGGGTGTTCTAGAAAGTCTGGGCGTGGTCATATTTTCTTATTTCAAATTGCTACCCCTTTTTTATTAGATTTTTGTATTCTCCTTACAATTCTAAATTTTTTTTATGTAACATACCCTGTACCTAACTTTGACGCATAAAAAGATATTTACTAAAGAAAGTTACGGTTTTTTTAAAATTAATGATAAAAATTAGGTAAACAGAGGTACTGGCCTTAAACTGGTCATTTACCGCGATTGTTTTAATCTCAGGTATACTTTCTATCAATGCCATACAGAGATGAGGAAAAATGCGATTTTGTTTTTGTTTAAGAAATATAATATTATTATCTACTACAACTATTTACAACTGTTCAGTGTGCCCACCGTGGATTTGATTTATACTCTTGATAATAAATTGAGAATGATTCTCATTGGTGTCCTGAATGGCCTCAATTATTCTTGTTCGTAAAACCTCCACGTTTTCCGTGGGAGTTTCATATACTTTATTGTGCAAAAATCCTCATAGGAACGAATCAAGCGGCGCGCGGTGTAAAGTCAGGGCTATTCGGCGGCCATCTAATCGGTCCAGTGCGACCAATTTACGTTTGATATTTCCCATTAATGCAATTTATATCCGGAAAAACTTTGTGTGCTGGGGCTCCATCCTGATGCCATATAATTTCGTTGTTTTGACGGAGTGCAAGTTGTCCAGAAATTTTTTTACATCATTGGTCAATAAATTTAAATATTTTCCTCCATTTACGAACTCGTCATAAATAGTATATTAAGAACTCCTACTCTAAGATTAAGATAATAGTTTTAAAAGACCATATTTTTTCGCACGAGCACGAAATTAGGATACGACCCGCTTGCGGGTCGTATCCTAATTTCGTGCTCGTGCGAAAATGTGCGAGTGCGCTAAATGTCTTTTAAAACGTGTGTTTTATACTATTTTTTCTATTTTGCAGTTTTTTTGATGAAAAACATTAATTTATTCTAGTTGCGATCAAAAATTTGGCGGCCATCTTGTCACTTTTGACGTCTCTATCAGTAGGAATTCCATTCAAAGCGGTGTCGATATTTTTACTAGTGAGCCTTGGCATTGAACAATTTTGTTAATATCATAGCAACCAGTGAACAAAAATAGTGTCGAAAAGAGGTTCTTTTCGACACTCCTTTGCGTATCGAGATGGAATCATTTTGAACGCAAAATAGAACAAATAATTTTATTATCTAAGAGCCCACACCACACCTGTAACGATCTGCTACCTTGTATTTTAATTTCCCTAGTTACTTGAGAGTTTCGAGTTGCGCAAAATCGTACGTTTTTCCGGTTATGAATCCCTGCAGTGCTGAATGTGCACTCGTCAGACCATAATGTTTCTTTACAAAAATTGTTGTCATCTTCTTTTAATAATATCATTTCTTAACAAAACATTTCCTTTTTTTTGATCTTGTGTTAATTTTTGCACCGGTAGGAAACTGTTGCTGATATTCCCTTCTCGTTGCATATGCATTTTTATTATTCTAATAGAATATCCGAAGAATATCGTATTTTTCCGCATCTGTGTATGGCAATGATGGAAAGCCTACCTGACATTAAAACAATCACGGCGAATTACCAGTTTAAGGCCAGTACCTATGTTTACCTGATTTTTATTACTAAATTTTACGGCTAAAACGGCAACTTTCGTAAGTCAATATCTTTTTATACGTCAAAATTAGGTATAGGATGTGTTACATAAAAAATGTTTAGAATTATTAGGAGAATACAAAAATCTAATAAAAAAATGGGGTAGCAATTTAAAATAAGAAAATATGACCACGCTCAGACTTTCTGGAACACCCTATAGATGAAAAAAATTGTTTTTCTAAAAATTTGTTTTAAACCATTAAACTTTTGCATTAAACACTTTTTTCAGAAACATCAAATAAAAAAGATAAAGGAGGGGGTCAATATATAAAAAAAACCTGTACATCTTTCATTATTTCTGGCACAATATTTTCTAAAATTTCTAAATACTTATCCGCAGTAATGCTCGATTGCTCTCTTCAAAAATATTGTTACCTTTTTCCGTGAGTTCTGGCAAAATCACAACTTTTACTATTTAAAATAACACACTCTTTATTCTTTATCAATGTATAGAATTGAATACACTAAACTACTTTTACAACTTTGTAACTAATAGATCTTTACAATTCAGCACTAAGTGATTAACTAAAAACTACACCCATTTTGCGCGCTATTTATGTCCAGTTATATAATATCAGGACTATTCCGAAAGCGTCTGTATTATTCTCGGCCCAGCCACACTAGAACGTGTAACGAACCTTCACGGTAGATGATGATTCATAGGGAATAACGCAGACGCGGCAAGCTTAGTTGTATAGGGTAGCACAAAAACATACAGATGGTCGCTAGCCGTGACAATGCCTTCCTCTTAAATCTGATCGTCCCGATCAGCTACGTCATTTCCGTGATATGCTTTGAGCCTGTCGAGGTGGCTCACGTTCTATTTGCTTCTGGTGCTACGTTAAATTCTATATCCCACGTCATTAATTCTTTTGATGACTGCATAGGACCCTTCCCATGGCTGGCTGCTTTATGTCGATATACTTCTTCTCATTTTTAGACCACCTCCCACAAGTAGGTACCTTTTGGTTCCACATCCATACATGAACACACAAAGTTTACAGGTTTATTATCAAACCACATTGCCAGAATATTTTTTCCGTCATCCCGGACAAGATAATCATAGCTCCTCCTCTCTTTCTTTTTTAGCTCATTGTCAGACCAGATACCGGTATTTTTAGGGACTTTGTTCGCCATTATTGTTCTATTTAGGAAGAATTTACGTGACTAAAGAAAATCTATCAGTGGAAATGAAGTAAAATATCTATCAGTAAAATCAAAGACACCTAGAGGAAAAGTGTCTGTTAGTTTGAAAGCCATTCTTCCCCCGACGTTCTATTTTTCTGATGGTGCTAATAATGTTGATTTCTTATTTGGCCTTACTAGCAGTGGAAGCCCAGGGTATCATAATAAATGATAGTCCTGAAAATATATTTTTATTTGTCGCATAGACCGTGGAAATTCGCTGGGGCTCTATTGTTTCAGAACTTGCCGATACTCTGGATTTGGAGAATTCAGATATCGAGGATGATCTGCTAATGAGGGACGATGAAGTTTATGAAGAGCTGGAACTTTGTTCCAACACGGTTCAAAAAATGGATGCGTAATGAAGCCTTTGTTCCTCCGGACCTTCTCGAATCTTGTATAATATAATGAGTAGTTGAAAAAGCCCATAGGGTATTTTCAAAAATATATCGCCAATGAGTTTTTCGCAAGCGTTTCTACGTCGACAAATATGAGAGTAGCAAGCGTTACGGGACATTCATTGGAGACTTCTGTGACCGAGGTAAAAAAAAACTCTTTGGTTGTACAATGCTTATTGGCATCTATGCTTTACTACGTCTTCGAATTTTTGGGGTTATAAACAACTATAGTTTCGGATAACATCACAAGAAGTCGCTTTTTCAACTTACGGTCCCGTTCAAAACTCTTCTTAGAAGTTGGTGTAATTTCTTATATTCTATTGTTCGTATTATTCTGTTGCTACTTGGATTATCTATTTTAACCTAAGACTATATTATTTTATTTTATCTAATATTTTAACTAGAGTGCAGCAATGTTAGTATCACTTTCTAATTGCAGCAGGCATTATAAAGTGTGGCAAGTATAACTGGAACAGCGGAAAGAATGAGGACAAAAAATTGGCGATGTTGTCGAGTAACTTTAATATTTTTTGAGAATTAATATTTATACCTATTATTTAGAGAAACACATAATTTAATATACTCATTAACTCATTTAAATTAAAAAGTAATATCCTGGAACTTTACTATTGCTTCAACTTTAATTCATAATCTATTTTACACCAATTTAAATAAATTTGCCACATTTATATCTATTTGCCCGATACATCCGGCAACAGGTGCATCAAGTTCCCCTCGTCCTCGTGACAAAGTGCATCAAGGCGATTGGCTGCAAGCCATTTTTCCTCTCTTCGCTCCTCAAACGCCTCTGTTCCAAATAAGTTTGCCACGCTTTACTTGCGATGTCTTATTGAACTCTGGTTTTTATTTTGTTTTAACTTTTTTAACTATTTTATTGTCTTTGTATTTTAACAATTTCAAACATTCTGTCCTTTAGTGTTTTCTATTTCTATTATTATGTTATATTCTATATTTTTATTTTTATATTTGACGGCATTTGTTAAATACTCCCAAGTATGTTTTCAAATATAGAATTTTTGACTTTGGCTTTTAAATTTGATAATAATAAAAAAAACACATTGTTTAGATACCTACTATATCTAAAATGTACAGGGTTGCCCGTTTAAGAGGGGCCTATACTTTATCTCGAAAACTACGAGGGTTGGAAAACAATTTAAATACGAATTATTCTTAATAAAATGATCTTTATTTTTTTTGTATTTCTTTAATCGTCAATTTTTTATATACAGGAGGGTCAAAGAAAGTTACACTTTTTTAAATGAAACATTTTATTACATTTTTGGATTCTACGAGTACTTAAAATTCTAAGCATATTTTATGTATGTTGGCATACTTTGGCTACTTTTCACCTTGGTAGCAAGAAGGCCATTAGAGATGGAGTAAAATTAATTTCACATTCCTATCTTAACTTTTCAAGAGCTATCTGACGGTACTAATTGCCAGGTGGTTCCATGGGTTCCAAATCTGGTACCTCGGTAGGTACCATCAGTTAGCACCATCAGATAGCTCTTGGAAAGTTAAGATAGGAATGTGGAATTCATTTTACTCCATCTTTAATGGTCTGTTACCAAGGTATGAAGAGAAGCCAAAGTACCGATTTTCAACTGTTTATAGCTGTGAAACTACTAACTCTAAAGGTATAAGATCATACATCAAATATGCTTAGAATTTTAAGTAGAATTCAAAAATGTAATAAAATAATAGGGTGTTTCATTTGAAAAATGTAACTTTGTTGGAGCACCCAAAAAAGTAACGATTAACAAATACAAAAAAAATAAGGATCGTTTTACTAGGAACAACTTTTGTATTTAATTTTTTTTGCAACCATCGTAGTTTTCGAGATAAGGCATAGGCCCGTCTTAACCGGGCCACCCTGTACAATAAGCTATCATAAAATTTATTTCCTTGTTACCTTCATTAGTTTTATGTATACTATAGTAGAGGATAGGTCACATTGCCAGGCATTTCTGAAGAAACCTTTCCTGAATAGCCATGTTTCGTCTAGAAATACCAGCGTAAACTTGTCTGGGTCTGGTAACTCGTGCTTTCTCATTATATTCTCTCTTAAATTTAATTATTTTCGCCTGTACCAGGTGCCCATTTTTCGACGGTGTTACGGGGTTTCTCCGTTGTTAGTAAAGCTAGAGTAATGCGGTTTCAACAATACTGTGCTACTTTCTTGTGAAACAAAAGATGCTGTAAACTGAATTTTCATATCGCTCTTTGTTTTTGAGATACAGGGCGAAATTGAAAATTTTCTATAAATAAAAAAGAATATAAGTACACCTACTTAACACATAAGTAGAATACATTTTTCTTACTACGAAAAAATATATGAAAACATAAAAAGATCATTAAATTACTTTACGCATTGCACTAAATGTCAAAAAAATTGATATAAAAATGTCGTGATGACATGATCTATCAAAATTTTGAGGGAATATTTGCAAATTAAAAAAAGCCTGACTATTTTTTTAAATTTTTGTTTCAAAGAGTTTTCGTCAGCTAACCTGTTAGTGCATGTTGTTCGTTTTATCGAACGTTCCTATTTATGCCGGTAAAGAAGATCCGATAGTAAATTGTCAATTATTTGTCAAATAGATAAGTTATTTCGGGTAAATAGAAGTGATGATCCATTCTGATGAGTGCAAAACAATGTGAAGGAGTTTGGGCTGGGTTGAACCAACAATTTGTACAATAAGCGGCGGGTAAGTTTTGATAAAATATTTACTATATTAATGACAAGCGTGCTTTGAAAATTTAATCTCAAAGTACATTATCAATAACTATAACGGAGATGCTTCTAATTTACTTCGATGTCTTTAAAATGTGTACCTACATTTTATGTTCGTTTTACCGAACGTCATGCGTCATAGTAACTTTTATGGTTAAAAACTAAATATTATACATCTTTCGCTTGTTTATCGTAAGTTCCCTTTGTTATAGATCGTCGCTGGCCGAACTGCTTGACATCTTGGAAGGTAGTGATACAGAGGGTGACAATATATATGTTAAACCATCGAAAGATGGTGAAGACACGGATATTGATAGTGATCAGTCTGATGACAATCATGACGAAAATGTAAGTATCCCAACTAGGTTCAGCTATGCTACGTGCGGAACGTGAATTTGTTCCAGCTACCTTGGGTCTTGTGACATATAGGTATCTACGATTTCGCAATTTTTTTTTCTTTTCATTAGAAAGGGGGTGTCCTATAGAGTAGTTTAAGCCAAAAAAATCGGAGGATCCGCGAAATTTGAGCCGAAAAAATGGCCCCAAAGTTCGAGTTTTGACACAAATTTTCAGCACCACTTCGCAAAAGCCCTAGAAATATAGACAATACACACCTGAAAATCAATTCTCGGGTAAAAATATTAACCAGGAGACATTTGCGTAGAACGAGAGGCTTTCGTTTTGTCCCGATCCTAATTTAAAACGGCCCATAGCCCCATGAAACAAAATAAAAGTTTATTGGTAATTATAATTGTAAGCTAAGCATCCCCCTTTTTACTGTCAAATGTCACAAGGAAGAAGGCACACTGTTGCCAGACGTTTGACACTGAACAGATCTGGGATCAACTTTCGCTTAGCTGAAATGAGTTATGTATGAAATATTTGTTTATTTAGTATAGAGCAACCTCCCCAAATGCAAAATCATAAATTTTTTTTCGATTTTCATTTTTTGGACTCTCGAATAACTGAAATCAGTTACACGAAAACATGTTTCTGTTTTACATTATAAATATTTTTCTAAACATAATACCTCAAAAAACTTCTTGCGGAAATAAGTCATTTTCATTTTTTGAGTTAGTTTGGGTTAGTTTAGGTTAGTTTGGGTTAGTTTCGTTTCGTTTAAGCCGGCACGCAAGCGTAGGCGAAACAATTTCGGTTAGCTTGGGTTAGATTTGGTTAGTTTGGGCTAGATATGGTTAGTTTGGGTTAGCTTTGGTTAGTTTGGGTTAGTTTCGTCTCGTTTAAGCCAGTATGCACTTGCGCGAAGAAAGGCTTTCTTCACGCAAGCCTAGGCGAAACAATTTCGGTTAGATTTGGGTTATGAATATTTCACTTCACGCATGACCTCCGGTCGGTCCGGGCTCAACAAAAGGCAAAATGCTAACTCATGGCATACCCAAAATCGGCTGAAATGCGCCACTTTTGGCAACACTGTACCGGGCCTTTGGCGTCTATTGCTAAAATTTTATTATTTGCCCGTTCAATTTCCTTATTTTCACGTTCCACCTGGGAAAGTAGTAGAGGCACTTTGTCCGTTCTACGTCAATTAACCTCAAAACTCGAACTTTGGGGGCTTTTTTTCGGCTCAAATGTGGGGGATCCTCCGATTTTTTTAGCTTAAACTACCCTATAGGACACCCCCTTTCTGGTGAAAAAAAATTATTCGTGAAATCGTAGATACCTATACGTCACAAGACCCGCTACCTTTTTTAATCATAAAATGTTCAATGACGAAAATTATTATTTAGATGATAATATACTATACTCCTAGGAACGTTATTTTCAAATGCTGCCGTGAATTGGCCTTCAAATGAAGACATGCCTACTTCTCCAAAGAAAAGAAAAATAGACACCCAAGATTGCAGTAAAAATAATCCGCCGCAAGAAATATATGGAAAAACTATGCCTTTCCAATTTATTCACCTGTTTTTGATGAGGAAGTACTAAGCAACATATAAGAGCAAATCAATCTTTTTGCCAGAAGAATGAGGACTTGAGAATGATTAGGGGTAAACTGCGCGTAGTATTTGGGAGCATGCTACTTTCAGAATATGGCAAATATCCAAAGAGGTGGATATACTGGTCAAACGATTATGAAGTTCTGAAAATATTATCTGAAAGCATGCAACTCAAAAGGTAAGAGTTTATTTTGAGTTTATTTTACACCTCAACGATAACAGCAAAATTTACTGACAACCGCTAATTGACAAACTAAATGAAAACTTCAAATATTATGGTGATCTAGATGAATACAACAGTATCGAAGAAAGCGTGCATCATATTATGGAAGTCCACTGCATTATCTGGGAAAAGTTTCGGTCTGTGACTCGTTTTATTTGACTCCGACTGATATTTTTGAACTAAAAGAAATATTTGGGGAAATAAAAAATAAAAATGCATCAGGTTGGGACGAGATTTCACTGCGAATTTTCCTTGCTCTTCCGGATGAAGGTCTTGTGGTTATGGCAGCTTCTATAAATGACTCGTTTTGTAAAGGAACATTTCCATCTTGCCTTAAGAGGGCTCAGGTTTTGCCTCTTTTTAAGGGTGGGGATCATGGAGACCCTTCGAGTTACAGACCCATATCCCTACTCCCGACACTTTCGAAGATTGTGGAGAAGCTAGTGAAAGGAAGGGCCTTGGCGTTTTTGCAGAAGCATTCCATTCTGAGGTCGGAGCAGTTTGGATTTCGGCACTCTAGGAGTACTAATGATGCAATTTTTTCCTTTTTGGAAAAATTGTATCCTCAGCTGAACGGGGGTGAAGCGGCTGCGGCGGTGTTCTGTGATTTGTCAAAAGCGTTCGATTGCGTGAGTCACAGAATACTGTTGCAGAAGCTTGAAGTTTATGGTTTCAGGGGCGTTGCCTTGGACTGGTTCAGGTCCTACTTCTCAGATCGCTCTCAGACAGTGGTGTTAATGGATCGGGTGTCGGCGCCTATGGTGACGACGGCCGGTGTCCCTCAGGGATCGGTTTTGGGGCCGATGTTGTTCCTGATATATATCAACGATCTCCCCTCTATTGACATTGATGGCTTTTTTTACGATTTTCGCGGATGACACGACTATCCTCTGGCACCACCGGGATATCGAGTTACTGGGGGAAATTATTAGTAGTGATCTGGCAAGGATTGGAAGGTGGTGTGATTCCAACCTTCTGGTTTTTAATGCTTCAAAAACCAACGTTGTCAGCTTTAAGTGTGATGATGTTGATGTTTCAATTGATAACATGAGTGTAGGTTGTGGGGATGTTGTGAGTTTTCTGGGGATATATATATATAGATGGAGCCCTGAAGTTTGCTACGCATGTTTCCAACATTTCTGCGAGACGTGCGTCTGGGTGCTATGCAATAAGAATAATATCTAGCGAATTGAATACAGAGGTAGCTAGAAATGCTTATTTCGCGCTTATTGAAAGTCATCTTCGATACGGGATATGCTTTTGGGGCTCTTGTTCTCAATATCTTTTTAACTCGCTGTTTATTTTGCAAAAGAGAGCTCTAAGATATCTTTGTCGAGCTGCACCCAGAGATTCCTGTAGGCCTCTGTTTCTTGCCCAGGGAATTCTCACCCTACCCAATATTTTCATATTGGAGACTGTGTGTCTGATGTATAAGAAACATGCAGCGGATATTGACAGGTCTTCTTGCCACAATACAAGAAGCGCGCGCACTATTGGCTTGCCCATTCCTTCTTCTGGTCTTATCCAGAATTCGCTGTTTTATAAGAGCAAAAAAATATTCAATAAACTTCCACAGAGACTTCGGAATGTCTCAAACTTAATGACATTTCGAAGAGATGTTAAAAAACTTTTGGTCGAGAAGGCCTATTATTCAGTCGACGAGTTTATGACCGGTAATTTAGAGTAGTCCATGCATGGATGTTTTATTTTATAAGTGTAGGTTTATTATTTACCACTAATTTTGTTTTTTATGTGATTTAGATTAATGGATTTTAACTGTTGACATATTGTGAATTAATTGTAATTGTATTTTGTTATATTTAAATGTATTCATGTCATGTACTGCTTTGTCAATGAGAAATTATTTCTTCTGATAATAAAGCTGTATTGCTCTATATCAATGACCACCTGAATATCATATTCTTGCATTATGAGCTCTTCATAGGATGTTATGCTATAAGGGTTGTTAGTTTGAATTACCTGTAATGCTTTGACTTCTAATTGTATTTTGTTATATTTATTTTATATATTAACTTTTACCATTTTAATTTTTTTTTGTATGTCAGAATTTAAAAATTACAGTTACATGCTACATGCTACATATATGAATTAGTGCTAAGTTTTCTTTTTAAACAGCTTTGTCAATGAGAGAAAATCTTCTGACAATAAAGCATATTTGATTTGATTTGATTTAATTTGATATTATGAAAACCATTTTGCCAAGCAATTTATTAATGGAAAACTAATCCGATTTGGTTTTAAAAATTGGGTATTTTGCACGCCAGTTTTGATATATGCACTGGTAAAAAAGAAACACACAAAATGAAACAGAAGTATTTGGTCTGGAAGGAATAGTTGTATTGAATTTGATGACATCAGCGAAAATAACACCTATAAAATTGCGGCTTTAATTTTTTTTAATGGGTAACTACTTCACTTCCATCAAACTTCTTCACCATATGTTTTCATTAGGATATTGCGCAACGAGTACTGTGAGAGATAATAGGAGAAAATTGTCCACTAAGGAACCAACAAAGAAATCTAGCAAAGAAAAGACGTGGTGAGCATACATTCTAAAGCAGCGAGAAAGTTATCGGATTTATAACGTTAGTGCGACTAGTTTCACTTAATCTAAACTTATTTTGAGTCGATTCCGATACGTTATAATCAATTCCAATAGATTTGGCTAGTTTTGGCTAGTCGTCGAATAAACTTTCGGTTAGTTTCACTTAGTCTCAACTTATTTTAGTCATTTGAACCGGTTCCGATACGTTATAATCAATTTTAATAGATTTGGCTAGTTTTGGTTAGTCGTCGAATAAGCTTCCGGTTAGTTACACTTAGTCTCAACTTATTTTAGTTATTTGAACTGCTTTCGATACGTTATAATCAATTTTAATAGATTTGGTTAGTTTGGGTTAGTCGTCGCATCAACTTTCAGTTAGTTTTAGTTACTTAGTCTCAACTTATTTTAGTCATTTTAATCGGCTTCGATACGCTATTCTTCTTCTTAAAGTGTCATGCAGATTCCTGCGTAGGTGTCCATCGCTTCTCTCATCATATGATTATATTTATTGCAGCATTTTAGAGTGCCTGGAAGTCCCATATTCCTGTCCATTGCCGTATATTTCGTAAACAGGATAATTTTCTTCTACCTATTCCTCTTTTTCCTCCTTCTATTTTACCCTGGAGAATGAGACGTTGGAAATGATAACGTTCTCCACGTAGTATGTGTCCAAGGTAGCCAGTTTTTCTTCTTTTGATGTTTTCGAAAAGTTCACGGTCTACTAAACTAGCCCTTCTCAGTATGTCCTCGTTTGTCACATGATTAACCCACGATATTCTCAGCATTCGTCGCAGGGTCCACATCTCGAAGGCCTCAGGTTTGTTGATAATTGCTGTTTTCAACGTCCATGCCTCAACTCCGTACAAGAGAATGGACCAGACGTAGCGCTTTACCATACTATATCTGAGACTGAGATTTAAGTTTTTATCTGTCAAAAAATTTCTTAAGAACGTTGTTCGAGCTTGCTCTATTCTGCATTTTATTTCCTGATCTGGGTCCCATTTTTGGTTGAACACGCATCCCAAGTATTTAAATTGAGTGACCTGTTCAATGTTCTCTCCGTTTATGGATATTGTGGTATTTGGAGTATCGTTTCTACTAATGGCCATACATTTGGTTTTACGGATGTTAATTTTCAGATTCAATCTTTGACTTTCTTCATTGACCTTATCTAGTAGAGTTTGTAGATCATTTGCACTATCCGCTAATATCACGGTATCATCCGCATATCGAATATTGTTAATGGGAATTCCGTTTACTTTAATGCCTATGGGACTGTCGGAGATTGACTCGGTGAATGCTCTTTCTACATACAAGTTAAACAACATCGGAGACAAGATGCACCCTTGGCGGACGCCCTTTTTTATTTCAAAATCCTCAGTTGTTCCTACATTTTGAATTCGGATTTTTGCTCTTTGGTTCCAGTATAAGTCTGATATCCTTTCCATACAGTCCCAAGTCCCTAAGATATGATATGAGGGGATCGTGCTTTACATTGTCAAATGCTTTTTCGTAGTCGATAAAACACAAAAAGACGCCCTTTCTCTGATCCTGGCAATTCTGCACTAATGTTTGGAGACTGAATATGGCTTCTCTTGTTCCAAACCCGCTCTTAAATCCAAATTGACTAGCACCACTTACTTCCTCACACCTCCTATATTATAGTCTCGTGTGTAAAACTCGAAGAAAGAGTTTAAGGAAATGGCTCATTAGGCTAATGAGACGATAGTCTTTAGATACGGTTGCGTTGTTTGATTTCGGAAGTGTGACAAATTTAGAACGGAGCCAGTCCTCGGGAATATGTGTCATAAATATTGTTAAAGAGGCGGACAATGATATCAAGGTTTTGTTCGCTAACCAAATGAAACGTTTCTGAGTACATATCATCCTGACCTGGAGCTTTGTTATTTTTCATTAGAGTGATAGCATGTTTAATTTCACTCTTTAATATACTTGGTCCTGATAGCGTTATTATTTAATTTTCGGGGTTCCCTGGTCTGTCATCTTGGAAAAGACTAATGGTGTATTTTCTCCATGTTAGTAGTAGTTTTTCGGTGTCCAATATTATTTTATTGTTTTCATCCTTAATGAAACATATTTTTATTGTTATATATTCCAGCGATTTCTTTGACTTTTTTATGGAAATGGAAACTGTCTCCTAGTTTGCTTAGATTTTCTGCCTCCAAACATCTTTCAGTCAGCCAATTTTCTTTTGCTGTTCTTATTTCATTTCGAATTCTTCTTTGAAGATTTTTACAGTCTGTATAGTTTTTGCTGATTTTACATTGCCTTCGTTTTTCCATTAAATCTAGAATATCATCAGTCATCCATTTGTTTCTCGTATGACCTTTGGTGGTTGTGAGGAAGGTTTCATTTGTTTTTTTAAAAACTTCTTTGAGTTCAAGCCAGTGTTTGTTCGTATCATTTGTATTGCCCATACTTTCCAATTCTTGATTAAGATGGTTTTCATATAATGATCTTCTTTCCTCATCTTTAAGTAGTTTTGGTTTTAATATCTTTTTAGCGGTTTTTTCTTTGGGTCTGGCGCAATAGTATGTCGGCACGTAGCGGATTGTGGTCAGATTCAATATCGGCACCTGTCGCTGCCTTAGTGATGAAATTTCCAAATCTTCGATTAATGATAATGTAATCTATTTGGTTACGGACAATGTGGTGGTCAATGTCTTGCGGAGATTTCCAGGTGTATAATCGTCTTGGTGAGCGTGTGAACCATGTATTTGAAATCACAATATTGTTCTCTTCGCAGTACTGAATTAACCTTTCACATCTTTCGTTTCTTTCACCTAAGCCGTAATCACCAACCACTGATCCCATTCTACCCTTACCAACATTAGCATTGAAATCTCCTAGAATTATATTGATTTCGTTCGTTTTTGTAAGTCTTAGAGCACTATCAAGTTGTCTGTAAAAATTTCTTCTTCCGATTTGTCTGCCGTTGGGGCATAAACCTGTATAATATTGATGTTCATGGGTCTACCAAACAGTTGAATTAGGAGTGCTCTTTCAGAAAATGGGGTGAAGTTCTTTACTGACTTTTGTATGTTTTCATCCATTAAGATGCCAACGCCATACTGATGGTCTAGGTCGGCATTATTGGTACTTGAGTAGTATAGTACTTTACCTTTTGATCTAATCATTCCGTTTCCAGGTCAGCGGACATCGCTCACTCCGAGAATGTTTATCTCCATTTTGTTCATCTCTTGGATTAAGTTGTCGAACTTTCCAGCTGCAAACAAAGTTTTGACATTCCAAGTAGCTATTTTTGTTCTCTGAGCTAGTTGAAACCGGGAGATTCTTCGCACCTCTTGACCACTTAAGGTCTGCCCTGGATTAGAGGCCATTTGTATTTGAGCTTCCAACATGATAAGAGTTGATTGGATGAATATCCTGGGAATATCCGTAAGGATCTTTAATACAGTGGCTTTCCTTTACCTTCTGTATCCCCCTGTCATTGCCCATTTACTGTCTCTTCCGCCTTTAGGGACGATTTCTCATCTCAAGGGCCAGGGATTGCCCTTACTCCTGTTGATTCTTCCACCCTGAGCTGTTGACCAAGAGGAGGTGGCTGCTTATACCGACAGTCATCGGCGCTAGTTTTGGGCCGCCCCGGGTATTTAATTTCCCCGGTACCACCCATTTCTGTGAGGCATTCCCCTATCCGCCACCTGGGGGACTAGCAACCCCTCACGGGCAGACACGCTATAATACAGTTTAATTGATTTGGTTAGTCGTTCAATCATCTTTCGGTAAGTTTCACTTAGTATCAGCTTATTTTAGTCGTGTAAACCGGTTCCGATACGTTATAATCAATTTTAATAGACTTGGCTAGTTTTGGTTAGTCATCGAATAAACTTTCGGTTAATTTTACTTAGTTTTTGGTTAGTTTTAGTTAGTTTGGGTTAAAACTAGCATTTTTGTAGTATACATATTTGAAACGATCTCTCACGCGCATATGACGTCATGTAGCAAATGTAGCATGCTTTTTCATAATTTGTGGCCCTATATTAGAAACATTTTCAATGTTATGACGTTATGTGGCAAGTGTAGCAGGCACTTTTTCTGGATAACCCTATATTAGGATAACAGTAACATTATCATTTTTTTTCATAAATTTTCAACAATCTGTATCTTATATCCTCTAAATCGTTCCAACTTGATTTCGGATTACTTCAAATACCTCATACCAAGAAGATGGTTTTGTAGTTCGAAATTTTTAATTTTCTTCGTATAATCTTGTCTCCAAAAATATCGTTATCCAGGTTGTGATGTAGTTCTATCTATATTATTTCATTGACTCTGATAATTTACAGACTTAATTCACGTTTTCCTTATCTATTTTTCCATCAGGCTTGTGATTTTTTGGAATTCCCGTCTTCTTCGCTTTACGTCTATAACCCTCGCTTGAATTTCGGCAGACCACCAATAAGGCACCTTGAATTCTCCTTCACATTTATTCTTAGGCGTGCTTCCTAAAACGTCAAATTTTGTAAACGTCTCAATGCTACCGACCGAAAACTTTTATTGCAACTTGCCGAGCATCATTTCCCGCCATTAAAAGCGTCGCGGCGTTCCCCAGCAAAGTCGAAGGTATCCTGGCAACATTGGGTCGGTCCGCCCGCCCCCTTGGCTCGTTCCCGACTCTGCAATTAGCTAACTTGATTTGGGAGATCCCTTTTCGAGGATCCGTTCACAATGTGTCGTCGATGTTGTTTTGTTTCTCTCTGCCCGGCTGCCCCCCATCCCCCGTTCCTTTTTAGTCGTGATCTAACTGTATTATTTCGGAATAGATTCGGTAAGGAGACGCTCCGGCGCAATTTAAATTATTGAGATTAGGAGAATCACATTATGATTAAAACGAGCGAAAGCTCATTTGTTTTTGTCTTACGGACGTTTGCACCATTACAGTTAACTAACTTGACATGGTATTGTCACTCAAGGATAGTTTGGGTTAGTTTATCTGCCTGATTATTTTGTTCCTTTATTATAAAGTGTGTTGTTAATATAGCACTTATTCGTTTATAACTTACTAACCCTAACGAAGCTTAAAAACCTAAAAGAAACTGGAAACTGATAAATCTGACCCCGTGCTGTTTACACCCTGGGGCCAGAGCCGAAGCGGCTCTATTTTCCAAAAAGTGTACGTTGAAGTGGAGAAAAAGGCAGACATGTTTAATATTATCTTCGGAAGTTATTAGTTTTAAAGCATCAACATTACTTGCTTGCGGTAAAGAATATTGTTTGTAAAAAAATTAAGATTATATAAAGATATACAGCGTAATTCTTTGATATATTAATAACTACCTATTACACTTAAATGCAAGTAATTCTTGGTCATCAAAGGTGCATATTTTAAACTTATATTTAACTATACAGGATGTTTCACAAAAGCGCAGCAACATAAAAGAAATCCGTGTTTACCAGAAATTCGACGTATCGGCTACGGCGTTGCCAAGGTATAAATTATATCCCTAAAGATTTGACGTGTTATTAAATGTCAAAAATTGTTGCAAACAGTTGGTCTAAGGTAGGGTCTTACAAACACAACCCAGATGTTTTGCACAGGTTGCTTTATTTATACCTCTAAACTCTGAAAAGATTTGACGAAATTTACTTGCATTTTTTAAACGGCACACCCTGTATACTTCCTTGAAAACTGAAAGCATCCAATCCTAAAATATTCTTCTCACCCTCTACGACGCCGACGTTGCCGAAATTTCAGTTATTTTTAACTTGGACTTAAATGTATCAAAGGAAAAGTGTAAATTTTGATTTTTTTATCACAATATGACAATGCCGCAAAAGATTATGTAATGATTTTTTGACTTGATGGGGTCTTAGTAGATGCTTCATGTTCCTTCTTCTAGGCATATTAAGGTTTGGAGGCAAAATTGTATCTGTATCTGTAGTTTATTGTTTACGACCCCTGAAACAAATTTGGGGACATAAATTAAATCTTTGTAACACTGCAACAGAATAAATAAAATTTTAGTATGAAATAGATGTTAAATGAACAGTTTCCAGATAAAAAAAATGGGGTCCTGTCTCCTGTCGCATTTGACACAATGATTGCCCATTTTGTCCACAGAACACTATAATGTGGGCAATTAAGGACTTTTAAAAATACTGAAGACCCTCTTCGATAAAGAAAAATAGATTATTCAGTTTAAAAATATAATCAAGTTTTGGACCATATATAAAAACTAAAAAATAACACATGGCGTGATTTTTAAAGAAAGTAACTGCATGGAAAAATGTTTAATAATTAAGACAAATTTGAGAAAAAAAGCTAAAAATTACTTCAAATTAATGAACAATGCAGTTTTTGGCAAAACAATTTATGTTGACTTCGGTATTTTAAGTAAATATTTAATGTAAGAAGAAAATATATAAAAACAGACTATAACTAGTTTATGCAGATACAGATAGTTTTTTTTATGAATTTATAACCGAGGATATTTTTAAAGTTATGAACGATATGAAAGAGTATTTTAGTTTTTATTACATGAAACTAATAAGAAAGTATTTGTTAAGTTTAAAGATGAATTAAATTCTAAAATTATTAATAATCAAAAACAATATGCATTCAAAGCGGGTAATGGTGAGAAAAATAAAAAATTTAATTCTATATTAAATAAATCAATAATGAGTTTTATTGTTTTGATTGTATTGTTAATTTTATTTAGAAGAGTATATCTTATAATTTGTTAAAGGTTCTCTCATTCACATTATCATAAAATCCATTAGTTTTTGTACAATTTAATTTTAGAAAATATTAGCAGGATTTTTGAGGTAATGAAAAATGTTACGCCAATTTGTAAGGATAAATTTACTTGGACACTAATTTGTAGCGAAAGTTAATTTATTTAATTTAATTAAGTATGAGATTGTTTTTCCGAGGGGTAAACCACCTTCAAAAATCTGTAAACCGGAATCCCACTTTCTATCGGAATCCCATGGAATTCCACGGAATCCCATAGAATTCCCCGGAATCCCATAGAATTCCCCGGAATCCCACGAAATAAAACTCTAATATTGAAAGCATAATTTGTTTAAAGCTTTAATTAAAAACACATTGATAACTTTTAAAATACCTACACTATATTAATAAATATAATAGAGCACAAAAGCCGAAAATAATTGAAAATTTTCGATATCGAAATTTTTCAAAGTTGAATCGTTTCCTTTCGTCCCTTGAAATTATAATCCCCGATCGGCATCTAAATCGGTCGAACCCATCCGGCGAATAGGCGCCCGCGCGGTTTTTAACCGGTTGGTTCCGGTATAGGGAGATGACCTGCAGGGTCTATATTTTCATGGTATATAGATGTATCACGTGGGCGGCTACCTGGAATTAAACCGGGGCTCGATTTTCAGGAGGGGGGGGAGGGTTGAGGGGTAATATGGAAATCGCGTGTTTTTTGCGATTTCTGGCTAAACGGGAGCTCGGAGCGAAATTGTGACGAACCGATACTCTACCATGCAGAATCTCGGTTTGCCGGTTAGTGGGTACACCCACCCCCCCGTATCGAGAAATGGGGGAAATCGCGAAACACGTTTTTTAACGGGTAGGTTACGGTAGAAAAAAGAAAAATTTCGGCAAACTGAAAAAACAGTATTTTTATATCCACCTAACCTTTTCGGCTTTTTTTCTCCGATGGATTTAAAATTCGGCATGTGGGTAGAGGACATCAAGGCCGACAAAAAAGGTTCTTTACAAAAAAAATACAAACTCTTAGTTTTCGAGAAATCGGCCGTTTAAGTTCGAGAAAGGTCGTAGCTCGAAAACTACGAGTGATACGGAAAAAATTCATACCACCAAAAATGTGTATTTCGACGGCCTTTAGCCCGTATGTGAGTCGTCGAACTTATTAAGGGGGGGAATTTGTTCAATAATTATTTTTTTACCACCCTGTATATGCTTTTGAAAATTTTATTTATACGTTAATGACATTTAAATGGACCCCTTTAATCGTTTCCGGCATAAAAACGGATATTTTTTGTCAAAACGTTTTACGGAAAAATCACCTTAAAAAAACGTGATTTTCATTAAATCGGCTATAATTCGGAAACGGTAAGAGATAGAGTGAAACTTTAAATGGGAAAAAGATGGGCCTCGTCGGGTACTATATTCTGTTCTAGGAAGATAAATTGAGAGATAAACCGTTTGCCCCTTATATTTTGGTACAGAAAATTAGTATGACGTTCTCGATGCAAAAATGCAAAAAAATAAGGGGCAAACGCTTTTTCTTGCTAGAATAGTAGAACGTAACCGCGGTGTCTTCTGTAATCGGTATACCGCCTGCATCGGCAGGCGAACGTTTTGATTAATTTAAAATACGTATTTATAACGGTCTAGGCAAAATTATTATTTCATAATGTTATAGCAAAATGTTGAGGAATTCCGTTGGAATCCCACGGAATTCCACGGAATCCCATGGAATCCCACGGAATCCCATGTGCTTGTACACTGTAATTCCAAGGTGGTTTACCCCTCGGTTTTTTCTTAGGGGGTGAGTTGTCTCTTTTATTAACTGAAATGTTTTTTATATTTTGGGCGCCAGAGTTCCTAGAGACAATGCGAACTGAATATATAAATACTTACATATAAGAATATCAGAAATTTGCCCTTATAATTCGTGTCTCACAGAGCTCTATCTTGCGATAAAATAAACAAAGGAGTTCAAATGACAATATATTAATTTGACAACTTAATTATAAATATGAGAATATTTGTGATGGTATCATGTAAAATGAGGATTGCAATTAAATTACAAATATAATTTATGAAATTATTTGAAATATAAGTTTTGAATAAATTGACTAGCAGTGAGAATTAAAACTAATGTAAAAGATTAAAAAAATTGAATGAATGAGCAAAACGATAACAGTGGTCTTTACAATTGATTAATCTTCTGATTGGCTAATACTTAGCTTGTCCAACTATCCTGTAACCATGCGATCGTATTGGGACTTCTACAGAAAACGCTTCTGCCTGTTCCCAAGTTATGTTAATGGGTTAATCCAGGACTTGAAGGTTGACCTAGTGTCAGCTCCCTCTACAGGTCTGCTACAGCGACGTGGACGAACACCTGCTACTTGTCAAGCACGATGTGTTTTTTAGCCAACGTTGGATACATGCAAAAAATTATAACCTAGTTTTAGACCAATGTATATCGCTAATTAAAAATTTATTCAGGGAAATATTCTGTGGACCTCAGTTAGACTATTACACAGGAAGAAGTAATCAACCATTTGAAAATTCACTGGTTAAAGCAGGTATAATCAGAAACTTAAATTACAATTTTAAGTTGGGCAAAAATTATAAATAATTACTGTTAAGCAAAATTTATAAATAACTACTGTTAAGCAAAAATCATAAATAATTACTGTTACTCAAGATATTCTTTTTCTTTACTTAGAGATATGAAATTCAAAAGAAAATGATGACTGAAATTTAAAATTGAAAAGAAAATGATGGAACTACGTTCCAAACAGTGGCTCTCGGAAAATCTAAATAAAAGATAACTTGAATTTAATGATAAATAGAAAAAATAGAGGTACAACCTCTCTATAAACGAGTCTTATAACTCCAAATAAGTAATTTCTATTACTTTTTTATATATGGCCCTTGGCACATAAACGATAATTGAGAGCAATTACGCCTCAATCAATTAAAATTTATAAAGATAAGGCAATCACTATCTCGCATTGAGATAGAAATTTAGATAAAAGATAAGAAAAAAACCAGGTAAATTTACACATGTGAGCTTAACCTTTCATAAATGCAAATTAATGTCGATACATCAAGCTAATATTCCGTTACATTAATATGCTTAATGTTGATAATTTGTGGATAAAATTGGTAAAAAAGATGTGTTTAAATATAAGTTTTATGCTATTGTAGTGATTGCGTGGTTCCATATAATGGATTTACTAAATGAAATTTTTGATATGATCTGTACCTATTAATTAGTAGAAACATTAATTATTGAAGTCTTCTACATACCACCGAATGTTGCTGGCTTAATATTTTTACACTTTTGTGCTTATGTGTTGGACCCTGATTTCAAGTATGGTCAAATCCGGTGATTTGGCAAGCCAGTCTACCGCACATCTTCATAGTCCGACACAATTTTGCTTTCAGATTTTTGAGATAACCGAGACTTTTGCAATTTTTACATAAGAAAACGTATTTTTTATTTTAAAGGAATACAAAGTTGTGAAAAAAGAATAAAAAAACTTCAAATTAATGAACAATGCACTTTTGGTAAAACTATTGAAAATATTCGAAATATGGTAGATACTCGATTAGTAACGAGTGAAGAAAATGCTTTAAAATTATACGATCTAAATTTTAAAGATTATAGGGTAATTAAGAGACGATTATTTTTAAAAATTTAGAAACCCAATTTAATGTTAAATTAGTTGCTTAGATTTAAGTAAATATTTAATGTAAGGAGAAAATATATAAAAATAAAATAATACTAGTTTATGCAGGTACATATAGTTTGTTTATGAATTTATTTATAACTGAGAATGTTTTAAAGTTATGAACGATATGAAAGAATATTTTAGTTTTTAATATATGATGAAGCTAATAAATAAGAAATAAATTCTTAAATTATTAGTAAATTTGTTACGCTGGACTCTAAACAATTTATACGCCTTCAAAGTGGATGAAGGCGAGGAAAATAAAAAATCGAATTCTATAAGTCTAGTTAAATAAATCAATAATGAGCTAGCTCTATTATTTTGATTATATTTTTTACTTTACTTAGAAGAGCATCTTTTATAATTTATTAAAGGTTTCCAATTACATTATCAAAAAATCCATTAATTTTTGCACTATTTAATTGCAGAAAATATTAGCAGGATTTTTGAGGTAATGAGAAAGTATGCTTAATGTTGATAATTTGTATATAAAATAGCGGATAAAATGTGTAAATAAGATGTTTTAAACATAAGTTTTCTACTATTGTAGTGCTTGCGCTGCAAATATGAAGATTGCTCATGTAATTCGCAAGCTTTGTAGGGCCCCATATAATGATTTACTAAATGAAATGTTGCATATGTTCTGTCTTAACTAGTGTCTTTATTTCAAGTAAGATCAAATCCGGTGGTTTGGAAAGACAATCTATCGCACATCTTCATAGTCTGGGAAATTATAAGTTTATTTTTTATAAATTTTACAGGAATAAAGCAAAGTAGTAAAGGGTATATTTTTAAATGGATCAAGAGTGTATAGTTCAATAAATGAAGTTAACATTATTACAGAACTTGAAATATATTAATATAAACAAATAAAAAACGGTTCGAATGTAGAAAGTTACGTAGCAAATATTGCAGATAACGCTAATCTAATAGTAGATGCATCCTATGTTAATTTTAAATGAAGTAACAATTAAAATAGTAGGTTCTCTACAACACAAATAAATTTTGCTTTATACAATTCTGAGATAACCGAGATTTTTGGTACTATATTGATCAATTTTTATATGAAAAAGCTATCTTTTTTTTATTTTAAAGGGCACAGTATACTTTTAAACATTCGGATTCTCTTCTAAATTTACTTTTCGAAGACGCGGCAATGGCGCCTAAAAAAATTGTTTAAAATACAAAAAGGGCAATTCGTGAAAGGAAAATGTCACAAAAAAATGGAAAAAAAAATCAAAAACACAAAATAAGACTAAAATCAATAAATCAACATATTGGGTAATTCATTAAATAGATTTAAAAATAGCAAATAAAAAGCATTCTAGGAGGCGAAAAATCGATATTTAGAATAAATAAAACCGGAAAAATAAAAAATGGCGAATGCAAAATGAATAGAAAATAGAATACAAAAGCGAAAAAAGCCAAAAATTATAAAATAATAATAAATGTATATTCAATAATTTGATATGAAAAATGGGAAAATAGTCAATGTAGAATAAAGTTTACAAAATAAATCAAGCGTAAAAATGAAAAAGAGGAAACATAAAATGTAAAGCAAAATCAATAAAATTGGAGATGTAAAAAATGGTGAATGAATAATAAAATGGAATAAAAATATAGAAAAAACGAAAAATTTAAAATTAAAATTAATTTAATTAAACAGTCGGCACTAAAATAAAAAGTTAAAAAAAACAAAATAAAATGTAAACGATAAAAAAAACTACAAATGAAAGAACTAGATTAAGAAAAATTGGAAAAAGTAAAAGCTAGCTATTGCAAAATAAATAAAATAAAATAAAATAGAAAGAAAATGTAAGAACTAAAAATGGCGATGAACGCAAAAAATTAAATACATAAAATTAGGATGTGGAGATCAAGATGTGTAGAAGGTCCAAAAATGGTAAATTAAAAAAAATAAAACTAAAAAATTTGGATGCCAGATTCAATGAATTTATATGGAAAATATTATAACGTTAAAACAAAGAAAAATGGTGAATGTAAAATAAGTAGATTAAAAAATAGAGAAAATCCAAATTATTTAATAGGCAAAAAATTAATAGTTCAAAATAAATAATATGGATTGAGAAAAGAAAAAATTGATAAATGCACAAAAAATTGAATATATAACTAGACAATTAAACTTATAAACTTAAAAAAGGCGAAAATTATTTAAAATTAATATAACTGGAGTAGGTATGTGTAGATTTGATGTATTAAAAATACTATAAAGTCGAAATAAAAGAAAATAGCAAATGTAAAATAAGTATACTAAAAAAGAGGGAATAAATGTAAAAATTAAAAAAACGAAAAATTAAAATTTTAAGTAAATATCATTAAGTGTAGATGTTGGATGATTTCATATGAAAAACATTCTAAGGATAAATACAAAAATATTGAAAGTAATATAAATAGGGTGGAAAATAAATACAAAAATTGAAGTAGACGAAAAAAAATAAACTAAAATAAATAATACTCGGAAAAGAAAAAGCAGTGAATTTAAAATAAATCGAATAAATAATTAGGAAATAAAATTTAAAAACTAAGGCGAAAAATTAAAAATTAGAGTAAATATTAGGAAAACTGTAGATGCAATGATTTGATATGATGATTGATAAGGTCGCAAGATATAGAAAAATCACTAAGTGTGTAAATTTGCATTATAGGTAAAACAGTAGAACAAGGTTTTATCCATAATACACAAACAGAATTCCCGACATAGGTAAAACAGTGCTATGCTAAACATACTACTTAATTTAACATCGATCAACCAAAAACACATTTAAGTGTGCATAATTTATAACTTATCAGTAACCCTTCAGCTCAACATAAAACTTCCAATTAAAAGTAGGGAAACCAATAATAAAAAACGTGGAAAAAAATTATTAAAATAAGGTCACATATACAGGGTGAGGTCATCCAAATTATCGTATCCTTTCCTTCGAATCTGTTTACTTCGGTTCGTTAAATCGAGGCCGAGGAAAAAGCGTTTTAATACAATGTTAAATTCGACGAATCCAGGGTCTTTACTGCCAACATTTGCTGCGAACGAAAGCCAAATACAATTAACGAAATCGTTTCGTGAGCGGGCCGAGAACGACGCCAAAAAGAGCCCGGACGAAAGCCCATCCCGTAATAATTCGCCCGATGTTCATTGTTAGCTGGGTAATCCAATTACAGTTCATCAAGAGTTGGGATGTTTTCAGCCGGGGCCGCTTAGACGAGCAGCGGCAATTTGCATTTAATTATCACATATAATGCGCACGAAACACTGAGTCCAAACAGCAATCCGTGTAACCGTGAAATTGGACCTCGGGATCCCGTTTAATTTTTGTTATTTTGCGAGCTGCTATATTAACTATGCTCTCTTCTCTAAGCAGCGTTTTTCCATAAATTCGAAATGCCCAGTAGCATATTTAATCGGATCGGAAAACTGCCGATTCGTATATGACGGTGTATAATTGCAGATAATCAGTTTTATTAGATTTATATTTGTAGAGCGCTTGATTAGCGCTAGAGGATCGATTCGCTTCAAAATGATATTTTGGTTTTATTTTCTTTTCGATTTGTCAATAATTGTCGGTATATAAAGCTGTATCAGGGATGCCTAATTCTATATACAGACGTGTCTAAAAGCTGTGCAAATCTTTATAAGACAGTTTCAAACAGGTCTTATACAGCTTTTAAAATTCATGGTACATACGATTTGAAATAAGAAGGTTGATGCCTATTCACAAAAAATTGAATATATGCTTTGTATATATGATAATGACAAAAATAAAAAAAGGTAGAACTAAAGCAGTTTTCTCTACAACTTTTTTTTATCTTTCTTCCATAGTTTCTGAGATAAAGGGGTTCTTCTTCTTCTTCTTCAGGTACCTACCCGTTTCGGATGTTGGCAATCATGTTGGCAATTATAACTTTGTAACAGCTCGAAACAGTTCTACTGAGCTTTTCCCAAACCAAGTCCGTAGGTTCCGCAACCATGATGTTCTTCTTCCGAGCCCTCTTTTACCCAGTACCTTTTCTTGTATTATGGTTTGCAGTAGGGAGTATCGATCTGTATTTCTCATTACATGCCCCAGATATTCTAGTTTCCTTTTTTTAATGGTGTACATGACTTCTAGATCTTTTTTCATTCTTCTTGGCACTTCTATGTTTGTAATGTGAGCTGTCCATGGTATTCTGAGCATTCTTCTACACAGCCACATCTCAAATGCTTCCAGATTTTTAGTGGTGGCTTCTGTGAGTGTCCAAGATTCTACGCCATACAATAAAACAGAAAAGACATAGCATCTTAAGTGCCATACTTTCGTTTCAAGAGATATGTTGGGAGTTTTGAAGATGGCACTCATTTTGTGAAATACCGTCCTTGCTTTTCCTATACGACATTTCATTTCTTGTGCACTGTCCCATTGTTCATTTATGATGGTTCCAAGGTAGCAATATTGTTGAACATGTTCAATTTGAGTTCCGTCGACATATAGGGGATCTTCATTTACATCTCTTTTGCTGATGATCATTTGTTTCGTTTTCTTTGCTTTGATATTAAGACCATATTGTTGACTGTACTGCGCGATATGGTCCATTAGCCTTTGCAATGCTTCCACGCTATCTGCTATCACCATGGTATCGTCGGCGTATCGAATATTATTCAGTCTGACTCCGTTCAAAATGATACCTTCTTCTACTCCGTTAAGCGCTTCGTTGAAAATTTTTTCAGAGTACAAGTTGAATATCAAAGGCGAGAGGACATATCCCTGTCTGACCCCACGTTGTATTTTCACCGGTTCTGTTTGATCTCCATTAAGTCTTAAGCCGTCTGATTCCAATAGAGATTTGAAATTAATCTGATATCTTTATCGTCCAAGCCGGCCTCTTCCAGGATATCGATCATTTTATGATGTTGAACGCGATCAAATGCTTTTTCATAATCGATTAGACATGCGTGTACGTCACAGTTGACGTCTCTGCATCTCTGGATTAGGACTTGAACTCCAAAGAGTGCCTCTCTGGTTTCGACTGCATTTATAAAACCAAATTGATTTTCGGATATCTGTTCTTTGCATTTGTTGTGAATTCTTCTGTGGATGATTCTAAAAAACTGTTTTAGCATATGACTCATCAGACTGATGATCCGATATTCCTCGCACTTCTTTGCTCCAGATTTTTTGGGCAACCCTATAAATTCTGATTGCAGCCATTTTTCGAGGATATTTCCAGAGTTATAGATTTTGTTGAATATGTCGGTAATCCAGGCTATTCCTCCATCATCCAACAGCCTTAGAAATTCAGTCTATGTTATCTGGTCCCACTGCTTTTTTATCATTTTTTTTGTTGCTATTTCTACCTCGTGGATTAGTATGGGTGGGCATGTAGCTTCTTCCGACAGTGAGTACGTGACCTCCAGCCTTTGATCCTCAAAAAGCTTTTCTAAGTATGACTTCCACCTATTTTCAGATCATGTTTGTCAATGATAATTTTTCCATTTGTGTCTATGATCTTCATAACTTCTCGCTTTTTTTGTGTAGGTTAAAGCTGTTGTGTCTGGCTTGCAGTATTTCTATTTCTGCGCATCTCTCTGATCTTTCTTTTTCTTCGGTTTCTCTAATCTTTTTCTTAATATGTGTCTGAATCTTTTTGTACCCTTCTTCATTACTTTTAATTGTTCTTCTCTGTTCCATTAGTTTTAAAATTTCACTGGTCATCCAAGATTTCTTTTTGCTTTCCTTTTCTGGTTTTAAAAATGTGTTCTTTGTTGAATCTATTATCTTGGTGAATTCGTTAATCTCCGCCTGCATGTCATTCACCTCTTTTAATTTTTTTAACTTTGCGTTTACGCATTCGCTTGCTTTTTGTTTTATTATAGGTTGTTGTAAAACCTTCATGTCATATTAAGGAAAAATTTTCTTCTTAACTTTCTTCGGTTTCACTCTTATAACTCCTACTAGAGGTATATGATCTGATTCAATGTCCGCCCCAGGATAAGTTTTGACTGAATTAAAGCAGTTTCTGAACCTCTTGTTAACTAACATATAGTCAAATTTGTTACGGACAATGTTACCAGGTGTATCGGCTGGCGACTTACATGTATATAGTCTTCTCTTTAGCAATTTGTAGAATGTGTTTTATGCTACTAGTTCGTTATTTTCTACACATGTCTCAAGCCTGTCTCCTCTATTATTTCTTTATCCTAATCCAAACGGTCCAATGAAAGCTGTTTTCAACCCCACTCCCAATTTGGCATTATAATCGCCCATTACGACATTTATTTCTTTTTTAGATAAAGGGGTAGGTAAAATTATTTCGGACGTCCTGGCTCGAATTCGAATCTATCTATTAGGACCTCGAAAACTGTAACAGATACAGTGGCGATCAATTTTGGACAGAATTGCGCAATTGGCTGCCTAACAATATGATGTTTAAAAAATTTTAAATTTCCGATTATTTCCGGAGATATCCGGAAAAAACCGAAATTTTTAAAAATCGTTTAAATTTTTCTTGGGTTTGGAATCCGACTTTTCGTACCCAAGGGGTCATCAACTTTTTTTTTAATACGGACTTTTATTAAATTTAATTAACCTAAACTATTACGCTAAAGCAAAATAAATATTTAAAAAAAAAATAAAAAGAAAAGTGAATTAAAAAAAACAATAATAAAAATATATGTTCATATCAATTACGGCAATATCATCAGAAACGAAAAAAAAACTAGAGTTAGTATTTTGTTGATGATTGATGATGACCCCTTGAAGACGAAACGTCGGATTTCAAAATCAATACCACCATTCGATAGAGCGGAAAAAGTGACAATGCAAAAGTGTAATTCAATTTGAAATCCGTTTTTAAAAAAGTCCAGGAAAAGAAATAAACGATTTTTCAAAATTTCGTTTTCTTCCGGATATCTCTGGAAATACTCGGAAAAACTTTATAAATGGCATCTTTTAGGCACCTAAATGCGCAATTTTGCCCTGATTTGATCCACACTATATCTCTTACTATTTTCGAGATACTCATACATAGGCTCCAATTCGAGCCAACCTGAGGGTGATACAGTTATTGCAAATTTTCTCTAAATCGACCCACTTTAGCAAAAAATACATGCAGATAACACTTTTGAGTTTTTTTATTTCTTAAACATAGTTATAAAAAAAAGTGACGTATAATGTTTTTCTGTAAATATGGCATGTAGAGGTAAAATTATGATTATAGGCGAAAAAACGTATTTTTATGCAATACCAACTTGTTCTAAATTGCAATGTTTTCACTTTTTAAAAATGTTTGATTAGCCTTCTTTTTAACCTTCGTGCGGAAAAAAAGTGGCTTATGATATTTCTCTATAAAAACGCTACCTATGTTGGAGCTGCGCACACCCCTGGTACACATAAAATTATTGTCGTATACGAAATAAGTCTTATGTATAAGTATTATGTCATTTATATTAGTTTGGTTTTTTTCATACATTTTACAAAAAAAAGTTTCTTTTAATCTTAACACCCTGCATGTTTCTAACGGAAGAGCTTACAACATACGTATTCATGACGTTTTCGACGTTTGTTTTTTAAAAAAAGAATCTGGCATAGCCATTATTGATTACACCGAAATCTCATTGGAAACATCGATCAACGCAAAAACCCTTTTCGCATTTCTCATTCATCAATTAGAAGAAAGCAAAGTTTTGAATTGCCTGCACGGTCACCATATTTGACTTCAATTCAATCTTTTAATATAGAGTCTAAAAATATTTCTAGTTATAGTAACAACAATTTAAAATATAAACTAAGTTATTTGTATGTCTGCCAATCTCTAAAAATTGCCCATTGTTGTCCCGTGAAAATTAAGTTTTATTCTATTTCATTAGTGGATTAGGCAATCGTGGCCTGGACTATCCCGAGACTTGCAGCCCGAGGGAAGAGAGAGAGGATGAAGGCGAAATGC
>MU186680.1:57426-85903 GCA_016904865.1 Pissodes strobi | reverse complement strand
GTGAGGATGTTGAGCTTTCTAAACTTGCCCCTGAATGATTCTCTGTAATTCAGACTTCATAACGCGTACCGCCCTGTTCTGCGCAATGAACACTCGATATGCAACCGTGCTGCCGCCCCAAAATATGATTCCAAACCTCAGAGTATATTTGCAAAATATAGTATACGAAGTGTGTTGATGTCTAAGTACCTCGCCATGATTCTCAAGGCATAGCAAGCCGAATTTACTCGTTTGCAAACACTTGATGCCTGATCCGTTCGTAAGGTTTTGGTCTATGTGGATACCAAGAAATTTTATGGTTTTGGATAACTTTACATTCTGGGCTGCAAGCGGAACCTCATCATGGATATCATTATTTCGTTGTCTTGTTCTGAAGCACAAGTAATTTGTTTTTTCAATAATTAAAATAATTAAAATTAGTCTGTTGTACCAAGAAGTTCAGATAAAGTGGAGCCAACGATAAGGATGTTTGTGTCATTGGCGTACAAGACAGCATTATTATTGAGCATGAGAACTTCCGATGCAAAACTGTTCACATAAAAAATAAATAGCAGAGGACCAAGAACACTGCCCTGTGGAACACCCAGTTTGAGAGTTCCCTCCTCAGAGAAGTATCACTCTCCATTTCTCTCGATAACAACTTTGTGTCTTCGATTGGTTAAGTAGGAATCAATCCATTCCAATGGTGGTCCTCGAACACCGTAGCGCTCAAGCTTTTCTAAAATGATGGAATTATTTAAGCTGTCAAAAGCCTTTGATAGGTCGAAGAATATACCCATTGACAGTTTTCGGTCTTCAAACCCATTTAATATTTTATTAATAAAATCATACACAGCCGTTTCAACAGATTTACCCTTAAGGTACCCATGCTGTGCGGAGCTAAGTAAATTTTCACTAGAAAAAAATTATAATAGTCTTGAGGCTACATCAATTTCAAATATCTTAGAAAAAGTGGGAATTAGGCTTATTGGACGATAGTTTTCTTGCAAGTCAGAATTACCCTTTTTGTGTAAAGGTTTCACAAGTGCTAGCTTTAAGTCATCGGGAAAAATTCCATACTTAAAAGAATTATTAATGATGTGGCAGGATTAATTGCGAGTTCTTCTGCGCATTTTTTTTAGCAAGTCAGATGAAATCTCATCATATCCTGTACTCATCTTAAGCCTATTTATGATGTTAAGAACTTCACTTATAGTGAAAGGCGATAAGAATCCGATAAGATCCGATTGTGAATAAATAAATAAATACATGATTTATTATTGATAGGTATGCCACAAGAGAATTCACTTTGTTGTTCAAGGCTATTTACAAGGTTTGGAGCTGCATTCAGTACCCAGTCGTTAAAATTATTGCATATATGATTTGGGTTGCCCTGGATTTGACAGTCTCTATTTCCCCCACCATTATCTTTAATTTCCCCAACAATTTGCCATACGCATTTAGATTTTTTATCGCTATTTGTAATGCGATTTCTGTAATTTTGGGATCGCGATTTAGCCAGTAAGTTGTTATATTGGCGCTTTTTAGCCCTATATGCATCAGCATAAGCATTTTCAAGCCTGTTTAAAACTAAAAGGACATCCAGCTCTTGTTCGCATGCCGTAATTTCTACATTTGTAAAATCAGCTTTTTTACAGTTTGGGTTTAGCGTTTGTGCTGAAAACAGTGGTTAAAGATTGGAGTGAGAATAGACATAAAGGTTTTCCACTGTAGATCTATCTGAGGTTCATGATGTGAAAATACCACCTCCCAACTTTCTTGTGACAAGATATCTTTAAAATATTCTTTATTTTGAGCAGTAAATGCAGGCTTCCTTACTCTATTTATTCTAACACGTACCCTAGATTCAAAAGTTATTCTTTGAGCAGTGTGGTCTGATATATGAGTGTAACACCTCTGATTCAAAGGAATCACAATTAGTAAAGATGTTATCAATATAAGTTTTTGAGTTCCCACATAAGCGAGTATGATCTAAAACTGAGGGGTAAACATTAAAAGAACCTAACAATGAACTAAAATCAATAGAGCCCTTACTCTGAGTATTACTTATATCTACATTAAAATCCCCTGCAATAAAAATCAGGCAGTTTTCATAAAAAATATTGTACAATACATTTTCAATTTTTAACATAAATCCATTTAATGAGGGTGTAGGAGAACGATATATACATACAATTATTGCTTTGGTTTCAGTTGCATTCACCTCAATTGCAGCACACTCAAATACACCATTCTTCAGAACAGCTGACAATGTCGCTCCTCTCCTTCCATATAGTGTCCTCATGTACATATATGAGTACTCCACCATGTGCACCCTCGACACGACAATGAGCAGAGGCAAGTTTATACCCTGACAGATTGTAGTTCATTAATTGATCTGAAGATTTTGAGTGCTCCCTAAGGCATACAGCTAAGCATTTTTGTATATTTACTAGTTCCTGTAAGGAATCTATGCTACTCCCAATTGATTGAATATTATGATGTAAAAAGCTTACTTTTTCCCTGTGTTTATGGAGTGCATTAATACCTGGTTGGCAAGCTCCTTCCTTTGAGCATCTGGTTGGACAACTGGCGTTGAACATTCTGAAAATGGTTAATTTTTACCCCTTCGGGCCAAAGTTCTGGATCCATAACCCTTTGTTGATATGCTTCAGGGACGCTGAGCTTAAATGAGCTAACCTGTCTGGATTTTGTCGACATTCGTTCATAGACGCAATCTTTGTCGAGCTGATGCTCCTTTAAGAACCCAATAATTTCTTCAGATCGATTTTCTCTGAATAGGCCTGAGATAAAAATCTAATGTAGTCTTTGCACTACTTGAAGTGTGCTTCCCGCATGCTTATTTGCGCTTATGATCAGGCCGTTTTGATGGTTTATTCCGCAATCTTCGTGACTTTACTATCTTCCAGTCATTTTCGTTTTGTTCACAGTTTTGTTTATCAGTTTTTTCGGTTCCATCTGGTATTTGTCGATGGTTTTGTGATTTCATAACCCTCTACTTCTCTACGGTGCTACCGTTCTTTTTGTGTTCGGTGGATGATGTATTTACTGGCGTAGTAATCGTTGACTGACCTACTCCATGCATGATCCGATTTGTTCTGATTGTCGGTCGTATTACGCTGTTGTTCTCGTCCGCTGGGCGGAGCGGGTTCCATCGCCACTTTTCCACTTACTGCGGAAACTGTCGATATTTTGTTCATAAGGGATTCTTCCATGATTTCCATTCTCTTCATTACTACCATGAAATTTCCAAGCATAGATTTGATCTCTAGCTCGGCTATTTTTTGTTTTAGATCTTTAATTTCAATTTCTTTGTCCTCAACCGCGGCGATGATTTGTTTGTTTACCTCGTTTTGGCGGGAATTTTTTCCACAGCCTGAGCAAAGAGTATATAATGTAAAGAGAAGACAGCCGGCGAATTTCCTTTGATCTTTCATCAGCCGTTTCAATGACCTCGTCCCTTTAACCCGGGGATATCGCGACGTTGCCGGATGTAACTTTTTATCAAGGCGAACGATGTTGACATAAGTCAAACAAGATGGCGAATAATCGATTTCATCACAGTGGGTCGAAATAACGAAAATGAGGGCAAAATTTACCAAATATCTAATATACTTTCTGCTAGAATAAAATTTTATATCGAGTGATTTTCATTCAAATTCTCCGAATTTGTTTAAACTTTTGCATTTTCTTAAAATCTCAGTGCTCAACTTATTTTAATTAAAAAATGTGATAAAATTCAGTTTTTAATGTTTCTGGCGAATTTTTATTAAAATTTATTCAGGCGGTCTAAAAGCTTTAATTAATCAAATAAGAATTTCCTTCAGTTTAAATTAAAAAGGTGTAATCAATATTTTTCGATTATTTTAAAGGAAAGTTTCATTCAAAACATAGAGGGGATAAATTCTTAGTATGTAGATAAACCAACGAAAAAGTAAATTATATTCCAATCTCACTTTAAAGCTTCATATTCACTTCCGCAAATTACGCCTTTTTTTGACCGTTGTTGATTTTTCGCGCGAATGAAAGTTTTGGTCCATACTCATTGACGCGAAATTTCGTCGGCGAATATTTGCTAAAAAGTTCAAATAGTTTTAACTTTTTTGCGAATTTATGCTTTTAGTGGAATAGGTTTTATAGGTTAGGTCCAAGTACCGGAAGATGTAAGCAGATTAGTAATATATTTTTAAGTCTAGAATGGGCTCAATTAATCTCATTTCTGCAACTAAATTGCAAAAATCGCATTTTAAAAATATATTTCTAACCGAAAATTTTCTTTTCTGGTGTCATTTAGCTGGTGGGTATTTCGTAGTTTTAGGATAATTACGAAAAGGGCGCAAATGGAACATAAAATAATAATATCTCCACCGAAAAAAATTAAAATTAATATTATTATCCAATGGTCAAAGGGTCTATTTTACAATTTAACTAATGAATCCAATGCCTGAAAAGAATAAACAAATAAATATAGCAAAGCAGTCAAGAAATTTGAGGTTAATTCACAATTATGGTAGAATTCGTAAAAAAAAATTTTTTTCACTGCCAATAATTTTTAAGCTGAAAATGACAGTTTACGTCAAAAAAGGCGAAATTCGCGAAAGTGAGTATGAAGCTTAATTATTAGAGTAAAATTGTCTGAATATTCAGTAATAAAATTAAAACAATTAATGTTTTATCAGAAATCCGAGGATTTTTTGAGAAAAGTCATGAAAAATGCATGTATTGTAGGTAAGCAAAATTTTACCGAGTGATTGTTAAAAGATTCAAATAAATGAATTGTGTTACATATCATAATTAAAGTTTACACACCTAATTTCAATTACACAATATGAATTAAAAAACTAAACCAAACGTCTCCCTAATAGATCTAAACTTGACCTTTACGAGATATATGTAACCCACTGTGTTCGCTGATCCTCCTTGCTTGACGATTGTGTCCGATATAATCCGATAACATACGAGGCGCCCTTTAAGTCAGAGTTCTCATCTATCCCTCTCTAATTTGATTGCTCTGTCTTACTTGTCCTCTCTTTACATTATATACTCTTTGGCCTGAGCATAGAATAAGGCCTCTGCTCACTGCTGCCACTAATTACCAATAATCCTGATGTGTAATACGTGATGCACAGGATAGATGATACACTATTTGACAATCTGTACACTTAACAAAACTTTTTTCAACATTTTTACTGCAGTATTTGCACTCTTTACTTTCTCGAGCCGACGGTACAACATCAACCGACGCCATCTTGAAACTAATACTAATTTTTTCCCTGATGAAGTAGGGTTTGCAAGATTTCCTATAACCCAGTCTACACAAGATTCTGAAGGCACATTTTTGCAGCACAAAAAGAGAGCTGTGCAAATAACCTGCACAATTTCCCCAAAAGCAGATACCATATCTTAAATGAGAGTCAATCAATGCAATTTACATACATATTGGCTTCTTATTTTCGAGGGGAATAGCCATGCTCAAAACACATAACATCATATGGAACCTCTTGGGATGTTTTATAAAATATATCCTTAAAAAAAATTGACAATTTTCAATAGCTTCTATTGATTTGTGACAATATGGGTCCCATACCACAGATGCATACTCAAGCCTTGCCCTTACCAACAATTCATAAAGCAGTTTTATTGTCGGGGCACTCATGTTTCTTGTGTTATGATACACAAAGCCCATGAGTTTCAGCACTTTGCCAACAATTTGTTCCCTAAAACTAAGTAAGTCTGGTCATACAAAATCCCAAGATCTATGGCCGTAAGTTCAATGCCAGTCACTAAATAGTCACTAATGCTCTGCCTGTTTTAGCTGTAAATCTCATACCAAAGCACTTCGACACATTCAGGTATCAGTGGCAGCATAAATAATACGGAATCACCCAAATTAAGAGGCATTTTAGGTGTTCCCCAAGGATCTATAGACAAAGGCAAAGAAATTTATTGGTGCTACAACAAAGTTTGCCTCTCGGTCAAGAGTGGAATCTAACAATAATAAATGTGAACAAGTAAAGATAACTATGTGGAACTAAGCTCCAATAAGAATATTAGACCAGATCATAGAAATTGTTACTTAAATACTCTTGGAAACTGTAGAAACATTTAAAAGTTAGATAATTTTTTATTCTTGTTTTGAATTCTTTTTGTGTCAGTGATCTTATATCATGTAATAACTTATTAAAAAACATAGGCCCATGAAAAGATGTACCAGTTTTCATGCAATGTATGCTATGGAAGTCAGTGTATATATTAAAGTTATTTCTAGTTGGATATGCATGTATATCTTCATGGGTCTCATAGGTGTTGCTGAACATTGAGACATACAGAATGCAATGAATACTCAGATTCTTATTATTTTTAATATATGTCGATGACTTGCCCTATTACTGGTATTCTACTATACTGTACGCTACTCCTTGGCTTCATTGCTTTTTTCTGGAGATGGTGCTTGCCCGTGAGGAATTTCAATTGAAAATTGAACAACAGTGTGGTTTTAATGACTGCACTGTAAAACTTACTACACCGTTAACTGAATTAATATGTACCAAAAATCAGTCATCTATACTGGCAAAAAGATGTTTAATAAGCTTGTGAGGTCCATAAGGCAAAGCATTTTAAAAAACAGGTTAAAGAATTTCTGATTGGAATGGTTTATTATAACATGTTCTTTTTCAATCTGATTGATTGATTTTGGTCACTTTGTCTTTATTTCCTTATTTATTAATCTGTTTAAGCTGTTTTGGGGAAATTGCTTGCATTATTTCTGTGCTCCATTAATTTTATTATGATAATGATTGTTATTTTTATTCTTGTGGTTTCCTTTAGTAGTTTGTCAATGAGATTATTTTGTCTTAGACAATAAAGCATATTTTGAAATTGAATTGAAATTTGATGTCATGATATAACATATGGAGCGAGGAAACTTGAGTGGTTAATGCCCAGTTTCTTAAAGTATGGAAAACTTTATTCTTCAAATACTTCATATAATGATTGTACCATAGTAATATTATGTAACCATAGTAATAATTATTCTAGGAATAAAGTTATTCGGGCTTTGAGAAACTGGCACAAGTGTAGTAAGTTTCTTGTGGTAACCTCGAGGAAATATCCTTTATACTATATTTATAAATAACATGCTTACCACCTATCTCGTTACAACACCTTACTTACCTCTTTCTTCTTGTATTCTGTTATTGCCATTAAAAGAATGATTGTGAACGTTCTCATTAATAACATTTATATTAACTGGTTCAGCACTATATAAGATTTTTTTAATTTCAATATTGTCAGGGGCAACCTCATTAATAATAAGAATCAACTCATTTATATGGTTAGGTCCTAAGGCATCCCTTTTTTCCAGTACTTTGAGAAAGTATGAAAGTGTGTTGATTCTTTCAAAAACTCTCTGAGAATTGATATCTCCCCTGAAATCAGTTTTTAATTTCTCCAGTCTTGTAGAATTGCAACCAATTTGAGAAAGTAAGTTCCGAATATTACGGTACTGAGCCAAGCTTAACACCATTATGATTCAACGAAAATAATAATATTTGGACTAATCACTACTTAATATAAATAATACCTAAGAAATCAAACAGAATTATAAAATAAGTAATAATTACTCCAATCCAATAATAAAGAATAAAGTAAACAAGAGTCCTTTGAAACGTCAATGGTACAGACACAGCCATATATATATAAATTTTAAGTATGGCAACTCCAGAAATCAATGCGCCCTCTATGCGGAAAAAATTTGAACCTAGAAAGCGAGTAATCAATCATCGACCGGCATTTGGCCATTTTACATGGAGGTTTTCGTCGAGATCGTATCTTTCAAAGCATTTATAGACTCGTGTATTCGTGTTTTTCATTTTATAGTTGCTTTTGGACGTTAAAAGTGTATATCTTTGTGACTACAAACATAAAACAATGGCTTCTGGCTCGAAAACGAAGCATAAAACAAATTGTGTTTACGATTGCCATTCCAGAAAAGGAAATGACAAAAACATTCATTTCCACTATTTCCTGAGCCAAAATAGTGATATTAAAGTTAAACTAACAAATGCAGCAGGAGTTGAAGAAGAGATGTATAAAAAAAGAAGCAATTTACAGAGGACGAATGAAAGGAAAATATTCTAATTTCAAAAGCCAGGGTACATAATCGAAAGAGTCAATCAAACAATGCGAATCTTTAACATTTTATATACTCCCTTGCCGAATACAAGTTTTTGATGACATTATGTTAATTATCTGCGGAATGGTAAATTTGCAAACTCCAGTGCTCTCGAGTAACAAATTTTAGATAGGTATTCTTAGTTTTTTTTTTGTTTTGCTTTTCATTGTAAAGTAATTTAGTGTAAAATAAATGGTTGTTTTTATTAGATTTAATTTGAATAATTAGAAAACATTTATTTAATGCAACTCAATATTACAATACAATAAATACATAAATCTCTAATCAGTGCTCTAAAGCTCTGGCCTTGAGAATACTAATTACAACTCTTCTAACTAATATTTAGATACCACTTAAGTTGTTTTACAAATACATTATAATTTAAGATTAGACTTACAGCAAGTTCCCCAAATTGGTTATACATATCTAAGATGTAAAAGGAAGACGGTATCATAAAATTTATGATACCGTCTTCCTATTACATCTTAGATATTTATTACCAATTTGGGGAACTTGCTGTAAGTCTAATCTTAAATTATAATGTATTTGTAAAACAACTTAAGTGGTATCTAAATATTAGTTAGAATCTCTCTGACACAAAAGTTGTAATTAGTATTCTCGAGGCCAGAGCTTTAGAGCACTGATTAGAGAATTATGTGTTTGGTTTTAAAAGACAGACAATTTCTGCATTTGTATATCATAGGTAGCACTGGTAATGTTTTAGATATAATATACCCAATATGTCCAGTCCAGCTTAAGTTGTTATCAATTATGAGTTCTAAATATTTTATTTGCTGTACTTCTTCAATTTTCACTTCATTAATATTAAAGTCTTGAACTGGTTTATTTTTCTGTTTAATACAAATAAATTTTGTTTTGTCAGTATTGATTTTTAATGTGTCTGTCTTAAAAAATAAATATATGTTCTTACTTTGCGTATGTTTTATTTATTGGCTTAGAAAATTAATATGATAATGATATGAAAGTAAATTTACCATACATTTTTATATCCTTTCTGTATTTTGGTCTTCGCTAGCTGAGATTTGGTACTGCTTTATGCAATATACGAGGTAAGCAGCAAATAATCCCATGGTTTCCAACTGGTTAGCAGTACTCTATAACTTAACTAAATTGCTAATTATCTTTAACACCAGTTGGACTTCTAGTTCTTTATTTTGGAACAACTTTCGTAAATTGGCCGTTTACAGCAATGACAATAATATTATACAGTAGACAATGTTCAATTACAGGAAAAATATGTAGGCAAGCTTTGGCAAAGACTCGCTTTTAGAACGGAATTATTACTTTTTAAGTATTTATCTGGAAAATAGTTTTCATATTCAACATTGCCTTTAACCATAGGTTGTTTTTATAGTGAAGAAAGAAAATTCTATTTAAAAGCCTGGCCCTATCAAATTTTGGTGACGATTTTATCTATATATTGTGTTAGGTTCTGTGTATTTTTAAATCGTAATAAATGAATTAACTAATCAAAGAAAGAGTTTTATTTATTAGCTAACACTGGATATAAGTACAATATACTATGATTAAAACTATTTTATACTCGAACAATATATTTATTTCCACTAGAGTTTATTTTCACATACTTAATGTATCATATATTTAAAATAAAAATACTCTGAAATACCGTTTACTATTTGCCAATATTAATTACATATGACACCAAACTACGATATTTTCACCTAAAATCACTGTAACATTCACATAAAAATCCAAAACGACACACAATCGGCAAATCTCACATTAGAAATGAAGACAAAACACAAAGCACGGCACAAGGAGAAACGGTATAGTATTGCGCACCGCTGCCGAGCTGTGACGTAGCTTGCGTTAAGTCTCAGACATAGCCCACATTTAAAATACATTGGTTTCACGACAAGAATTGCGTAGATTTAAAATCTATGAAATTTAAAAATAACTTTTGTTTTGACAAGTAGTAAAAAATGTTTTTTCTATGTGATAAGATGTTTAAGACCTCTCTTAGTTTTTGACGTATAATTTAATAAGTTCTCTTTAAGTGTAGGCTCAGCAAAATAAACGCTCTCAAAATGAACAGAACATATGTAAGCTAAAAGTTATATATATTAGTTTTTTTTTTACAAATTAATTACAACCTATCACATAATATACCACCTAGTTACTTAAATACATACCATTCTTTACGTTTATCTCATCTTCCGGTCTACACGCAATGATCCACCTTTTACATAGCTCTTTATTTTTTGGGAAACGAAAATATCTAATATTACTGCCTTGAGTAGATTGACTGTAGTTATTACACTTTGCCACAGCACAACCAGGCATTTCGAAAATCAAATAATTCAACATTCACAGTTAGAAAACCACGATGTCAATTTGTTCAATATAAATCAAATGCAGCGTCTTGATTTTCTTACGCAACGTACGTCAATGCGCGAACTCGACGAATTTTGGCTGCCGGAATACTATACCGTTTCTCCTTGTGCCGTGACACAAAGGTGTTACTCGCTTTCCACCATGTTTGTTTACAAACGCCAGCGCCCCCAACGGTAGCTGGATCTGGATTCGCGAATAACAGCTACTGTACGCTACTGTACACTGTGAGACGTGAGAAATTTCAAATCTGTTAAGATGGTCGCCGGCACAAAATGCCAGACTCCAGACTTCAGGTATTCAGGTTTGCTTCAATATTTCTAGTCTCATATTTGTTTCAATATGGGTAATGAGTACAAAATGAAAGGGCTTTATAACAGAGTATAACAATATAAGTAGATCACAGTGCATGGCGGATCATAGTGTTTAGACAATCTATACTTATGTTAACGTTGAAATCTAGGCTTCCATTGTCCACAAAATGCAAGGCAGCACTGTAGACCACGCAGTTGTGTATTTAGGCTAAAAATTGTTTAAGGAAGAACAAGCATACGTGTGGCTCTGAATCGAGTAAAGTCTTTGGAAGGATTATGTATTGAGGAGTTAGATTGCAACAAATTGTCAGGAATGAAACCTTGTAATAATGAGGCACTTAATGAACTAAATAGACCCAGAAATATTAAGTAACGAAGTAAAAACTAAAAACTTGAAAATAAAATAAGCAAAAACAATTTTTTAAACGGTTTTATTGAAAATAATATAATACTAAAAGCTAAGAAATAATTCGTTAGGTCCTAGGTTCTAGTCATCACACCACTCTCCTCATCTATCTAGGGCATTGATCAGACAAAAATAAAATTGTGGGGCGTAGTGTAACCTGAGTAAATGCTTGTGTCTAACGCAATTCAGCGATAAAGCACAGAATTTAAAGCGCTGCATTCAGCGCTTTCGATTCTGTTAGACGGCTTTTGAGGTGGAGCGGAGTGTCCGACCGACTGTCATAATTTATTTGTACTGTGTACAAACAAAACAAAATAATAATTGACCAATTTCTCAGTATGAACGATTTTATTTTGGAATTATTTACGAAAGATACATCTTCAGAGTTATATAAGTCTGTAACTCATGAAGTATCTAATTTATCAAGCACTGCCGACCACAACGTAATTGGAATTTGCATGGAAATGGGCGAAACAACATCCATAAACCTTGAAAGCACAGGGAAGAACGTAAAAGTTTTTTCACACTGGATCAGCTCTTGCCACCTTCCTCTTTTTTTGGCAGGTCAATTTTGCTTGCACAATATCACAATCCAAAATAAAACAAACAACAAACCCGTATATAACCTACAATTCGGTAGCGCTGAATCGCTGTCGGCAGCATTCAGCGAAAATTATTTCGCTGGATTTTCTTGCAGCCGCTTTAAAAAGCGGCTGCATGCAGCCTAGGTGTCTAACGTCAAAATCATGCAGCGGCTTCAATGGCTGAATTGCGATTCAACGCTACCGAATTGTAGGTTATATGCGGGTTTGTTGTTTGTTTTATTTTGGATTGTGATATTGTGCAAGCAAAATTGACCTGCCGAAAAAAAGAGGAAGGTGGCAAGAGCTGATCCAGTGTGAAAATGAAAAAACTGTTTTACGTTCTTCCCTGTGCTTTCAAGGTTTATCGATGTTGTTTCGCCCATTTCCATGCAAATTCCTATTACGATGTGGTCGGCAGTGCTTGATAAATTAGATACTTCATGAGTTACGGAGTTATATAACTCTGAAGATGTATCTTTCGTAAATAATTCCAAAATAAAATCTTTTATACTGAGAAAATGGTCAATTATTATTTTGATTTGTTTGTACACAGTACAAATAAATTATGACAGTCGAGTCGGTCGGACACTCCGCTCCACCTCAAAAGCCGTCTAACAGAATCGAAAACGCTGAATGCAGCGCTTTAAATTGTGTGCTTTATCGCTGAATTGCGTTAGACACAAGCAATATGTATATATCATTTATAATGATATGAGCGGTTGACTATTGATATAAATTTCACGCGCCCCACGATTTTATTTTTGTCAGATCAATGCCCTAGATTGATGAAGAGAGTGCTGTGATGACTACGACCTAACGATTTTTTAGCTTTTAGTATTATATTATTTTCAATAAAACCGTTTAACTTAAAAAATTGTTTTTACTCTTTTTATTTAGTTGTGGATTTTGAGGCGAAAATTTTATTTAAGTTCAACCGTCTATTAAAAATAAGCTGTGCTATGGATCCAAATACACTGCGGATATAATATAACGAAAATCTAATACCGCCCTAGCGGCTAGCTTTTTAGAAGCGCTATTTGAGTCGTTGCAATCGCGGCCGTCCTGGATTAGCTTGCTCCTCAATGCGCAAGCATTATATTGTCACATCGCTTTACACATTCCGTCCCCACATTTTACTTACGTCTGGAGACTATCCCATAACTCTCAGCAGCATGCCTAAATTCACTTTTTGCAGGCCTTTGACTCGCTCCGCTCGCTACGGGGGCTCAAGAAAGGGAAACTAACCAGGTGCTAACCCAAGACATAATCAAAATCAAGAAAAAAAACTGTTTAGAAATCTAACCTTAAAAAAATAAAAAGAAACCGACGGGGTTTGAACTCTCGTTGCCGAAGTGAAGACTAACCATGCAAACCTCTAGACCATCACAGGCATACAAACCATTTGTTACATCACGAAGTACATGAAAACAGCTGACTGCTGAGAGTTATGGGATAGTCGCCAGACATAAATCCACATTTCCGTCCCATTTGCCGAGATTTACCTTCATACCGCCGCGTAAGATATTTACACACAAAAACATCAACCAGAATCGAACCTGGGCCGCAGTATCACAAGCATCCAGCCACTAAGCTACGAGACCATCTGAAAGTGAGAGCAATAAGCAATTCCCTACAGTAGTGTATCAACAATGTAATGCGCGCGCAGCTCTGAAGCCCTGTGACCGGGGCCGGGCAAGGTAATTGTGTGTTCACTGAGTGCCGGAATGACACCAGTGTTGCCGTTTCAATGCAATTGTACTGAGTTCAGAACAATACGATTGGATTCGTTACTTCAGTACAACTTTTTGAAAGAACCTCGAAATTCAGTAAGAAATGCAAGCAAAAAGCAGAAAAAATATAATTGTTCTTAACACATAAAATCATTGAATTTTAAACTATTTAAAATTAGAATTAAAAAATTTCTGGTTGGTAAGGCCTACTATTCGGTTCATGAATACTTAAATGATAATGATGTTGCTTTGTTTTTATAAAACATGTGCATGCAACTTATTCTTGCATATGAAATAAGTTTTAAAATGTGATATTGTTAGTTTTTTATACATATTTTGACGTGTAAATCCATCTTTCGATGGCTGCTGTGAGCAATTACGAAATAAATAAATAATTAAATTTGGTATTTTTTGTGTCCATACATTATTATATGATGCGTTTATTTCCAACTATCAGGACAATTAATTAATTAATTAATTTTTCAATAAGTGACTGAATGTTTATTCTGGACTTTACTATCGTCTATCTCTCCAAATAACTTTTGTTGTGTTACATTTCTTATGTTGTAAATATAAGTAATTGCTTTATTTGAATTTGATTCCAATTTGAATTTTATTTATTTTGTATTAAATAAACGTGTTCAAAAATAGTTCTTTGACTTTGGTTGCATTTAAAAGTATTTGATTTGTTTTCCTCCCACTATATATTTAAAATTTGTGTTAATAAATGCGCTAAATTTATATAACTTGCCTTCAACTTGGACACCGCCCGATCCAACATACTATATCATAGTCCAATTTACTTTATGTGTAAGAACTTTAATTCCATTGGTGACACGTGTGACATTCACAACGATAATTTAACTTTTATTTTAAATCACATGCGCACGGTCGATGCCGGAGATTAAATGTTGAACATCGCTAAATTGATCTTTCTCCATCGTTTTCTATTGTATATTTTGTTTGTAGTCTTCTATTGCGGTTTTGTAATTTTGTAATTTACTTAATATATACCATAACTTCTTTTTCTTTATATAACTTCTTCTTATATATACTTTGAATTTCCTGTAATTGGGTATTTAACCTGTTGGAAATAAAGGCTTATTATTATTATTATTATTATTATTATAAAAGTAATTTATCCTGCTCTTTTTATATGTAAATAAATAATTGTCACGAAATTTTATATTCGGTATATTTTTGCTGATACAGTACGTTTTCCAAAAAAAATCAGTACAATTATAAAACCGCAGCGGCAACACTGAACGACAGAACAAAAAAAACGTAACCTAAAAGAATTTTCATCGGCCTTCGTTTGGAGTTGGACTGGACGTTGCTTGCAAAGTTTCAGCTCCGCTGCTTCAGTGAAGATGTCGACGAATTCACTGGAAATCGAGGTATTTATGTTTTTTTTTTCTCATTTTTCATTATAATGTGCTATGAATGTATTTCCAACAGAGACAAATAATAAGAGATGTTCTATTATTGTAGCTCTCCAAAGATGACCAAGTATGACATCTGCCAGCCATATTGAAGAGGGAATGCCATAGAATTTTTAATATTCCTAGTTTTTATTTTAGAATGAAAAGAACGAGTACAAAGACGAAAATGATATAGAAGCTCCTATGGACTATTCAGTTAAACATCCTCTACAAAATTGCTGGACTCTATGGTATTTTGAGAATGATCGGAACCAGTCTTGGGAGAAAAATCAGCGAGAAATAGCTTCCTTTCAAACTGTGGAAGATTTCTGGAGGTAAGTAGGATATTTATAAACACTGTAATTATAGGCGACGCAGAAATAGGAAAAGCTGATGTATTCTTTTGTTATGAAGACAATTTATTTGAATTTGGTTTGTGGTAATCCTCATACAGAGTTCAGTTTTTAACAACTCTCCTTTTTAAAACAAGCTCTTACTCAGCCTTAGTTGTACTAAATAGTGATGGGCAAAACTGCTATTTTCAAATAACAGTTAAAGCAGTCGCAGCTTTTTCCAAATAGCAGCTTTCAAATAGCTGCTTTGTAATAGCAGTTTATAAACACTGTTACTGGCAACAGCTGTAAGAGCTAAAGCGGGGGATTCCTTTTAAGCGAATAAAATAAAAGGATATACTTATATCCTACCATTTCTACTTGATTAAACAATGTTGTCTCTTTTTGCTCCAACTCTAACCTCAGTAGTACTAGACCTATACCGCAAAAGAGTTCTATTGCAGAAGTACCTTATCTTTAATACTGGCTACAGACTATTTAGCAAAATTCTACTTTTCTGTCGCCATAATAATTTATTTAATTTTCTTTAATTGGCCCTTTCAAATGGTAAATTGGCAAATAAAAGCAAAATAATTCATTATCTCATAAAACCATAAGCAAATAATGCTGTCATCAAAATAATCTATTATTTTAAACATAAAAACAGTTACACATTATTTACTATATTTACTCATCCATCCAATTTCTTGCCTTTATGGCATGTCGACAATCGACGCACTATACACTGTAGCAGCTCGCTATTGTCACATCCAAGAAAAATATCGATTAGCAGCTAAAAGCATATTACGGTATTATCAGTAGCGATCGTATATCATAATATTGATGAGCATTGTAAACTGCTATTTAAAAAGCAGCTTTTTATAATATTCGATAGCAGCTAAAAGCTGCTTCGCTCAAATAGCAGCTATCGAGTAGCAATTTACTAAAAAGCAACCCATCCCTAGTACTGAATATCGAGTGTGAGTGGATTCGAATTAATATGTTGCTTTTAGAAACATTTAACACTCTTAGTATAACAGTATTAGCAGAACATTACTTAAAGTGCAATGAGCTATATTTTATGATTAATTATATGACTATGTTGAAATACTTTCACATGAAATATTTGCCTTGTGAATCGTGATACTATGTTTATGGTTTAAGAAGAATTTTTGGGTTAGTCTAACTACAAAATTTGTAGTTAGACTAACCCAAAAATTCTTCTTAAAAAGTGTCAATCTCTATCTGTTTTTTCAAAGCATAGTTATTAGTAAAGCGCGGATTATATGCAAATTGCATATTTTGTCAGTTTTTGAGAAAAATGCATATTTTGACACATTTTAATTTTACCTGCATATTATGGTCATATTTACCCAAAAATTATTAACACCCTTAGATATCTAAATTTATTATTCATTATCATCAGTCCCGCCCTGACCCTAATCTTTGGGAATTTCCAGGTACTTACTTACTTGTACCTACTATTGTTAGGCGAAATATAAAATAAGACAATCCCATACCCTTTTAATGAGGCTTTTATGATCAATTTATAAGCAATTTAGAAGGTTAGAAAGGTAGAAAAAGTTTAAAAGGTATTGGATTGAACACAACTTTACTGTAAAAGCTATAAAACTAAAAAAAAATGATTGATATAACACATATACTTACTACCTATCTATTCATCAAATAAAATGTTACACTTGCTGTTGTAATGTTTAAATATATTTAATAAAACGAAAAACAACTGTAAAATTATAATAAAACTAAAAAATGACGGATGATATTGATATAACACATATACTTACTATCTTTTCATCAAATAAAATGTTACATTTGCTGTTGTAATGTTTAAATAAAATCACCAATTTGCCTGCCTTCTCTACTCCCAGCCGATTTGTTAATTTAGAATGGACTAATCCAAACGAGGAAAAAATTCTTTCCATCCACGCCGATGATGTCACAGCTGTTAGAAGTTGCTTAGCAATTTTGATAATCACATCTGCAGTGTTTCCAAGTACATCCTTGTGAGAAACCCACCATTCGATTAGATTGATATTTGAAGTAATTTTGTGTGAATACATTAGACCGCAGGGATTTATTTTGAAATTTAAGTACAAGTGGCAGAAATCCGGTGTCCAAATACATTTCATTCGCAAACTCTAGTGCAGAACTAGTTTCTTCTGATGTTAGGCTATATTTTCCTTCCTGAGGATCTATCATAAATGACAGAAAATGTGCGGGTGTTAAAGCAGTTTTATATCTTTTATGAAACAGCTGTATGTTGATCAAGCTAACTTCCGCCTTTTCCATATTATCTTCTAGTTCTTTCCAAATTTCTGCCGCATCGGAAATGGAAGTTACATTCTTCTGTAATTTGTCCAGAGCTACAGCTACAGGTTTAAGAATTTTTAGATAATCTTCAGCAGCCCGTTTAATTACCATACTCGTAATTTTGCCGTAGATTATTGAATCAATTTTATCCTTATTTTCCTCGCAAATTTTTACTAATTTCGGCCATTCATTAAGGTAAACTTCTAAGCAGTCTACCACGGTGTTCCATCTGACATCTCTAGGTAAAACTAATACTCTGCTGTATAAGCCGTTCATTATATTAAGGAAATATGATTTAAATTAAAAAAAATCTGATTTAAATCAAAAGAATCTGATTTAAATAAAAAAATCGATTTTTTTGATTTTTAAGAAAAAATCTTGATTTTTGTATAACTAGACTCAGGTTAGTATTTTCATTTTGTTGAGAACCTTTGGTGCGTTAGCAGATAAATAGCGAGTTTTGATTGGTTTTAAAAATGGCAAAAATAGTAAAAACTGCGACGTGGATTAAAGGATATTTCTGAGTTAGAATTTAGTGGAGAAAAAGTTTTTTGCAAAGCCTGCTCAAAAATAATTGTTTGTGAGAAAAAGTTTTAAGTGGATCAGCATTTAAAAACAGTGCTTGCATATCGCGAAGGTTACAAAAATGAAATGTGCGCCAGTTCAGCAGAGTGTTAAAAACGCATTTCAAAATGTGGGTGCAAAATCTCAGTCGGATAAGGAACTTTTTCAAGAAGACTTGTGTCAAACTATGATGGCAGCTGACATACCACTAAGAAAACTTCAGCATCCCCAATTTAGAAGTTTTCTACAAAGGTATTGCAACCAAACCACTCCTGATGAGTCGACCCTCAGAAAGAAAAATGTTCATTCGGTCTACGAGACAGTTCTTCAGAAAATAAAATCTTCAATTGGCAAGAAAAACCTCTACATCGTTGTGATTGGAGCAGTTCAAGAAAATAATTTTACAAACGCATACCTAATAACTTCGAAGCAGTTGGACAAAACCAATAATGTGACGGTATCCAGATTCATACAGTCTCTATCAAGCTTCTTTCTTCCAAACCCCATGCCAGAAGAAAAGTTCTTGGTACTTCTATCTGATGCCGCACTTTATATGGTAAAAGTAGGACAGAACCTTAAAGTATTTTACCCCAACATGGTGCATGTTACATGTCTTCTGCACGGGATAAACCGAGTAACAGAAACCATCAGAACAGAATTTCCATTGGTAAATAAGCTAATTTCAAGTGTTAAAAAAGTATTCATCACTCTAAGAGTGCAGATGTATAGGGAGAGACTCCCTGGAGTTGGTTTACCTCCAGAACCTGTAATTACATTTTGATGCCGTTAAAGACTTAATTTTGGACTTGGAGGACGACGCTCAGAGTGTAGTTCAAAGTAAGGACTTGTTACAAAGTGCAAGTGTAGCTAGAGATTTAGTTTTTATTAAAGTTAATTTTGGTGTTATACCAGATATGATCACATCGTTAGAGAGTGGACAATTAAGTTTAAGAGAGTCCATTAGTACCATTGAAACTTTTTTGGCTAAGTGTGGCAACGTTCCGGGTAAAGTTGGAGATCAAAGAAGGCGCAAAGCGGATGTGACTTTAACGAAGAATGAAGGGTTTAAATTTTTAAAAATAGTCAAAAATATCTACGAAAATAAGTCTTCTGAGGAACGTGTACCATGGCCTTATAGTAAACTGCCAAAACTTCACTATTGTCCAATTACGTCAGTAGACGTTGAAAGGACCTTTTCTTTGTATAAACACATTTTTACTGATAGAAGACAATCATTTTTACTGGAAAACTTCGAAAAGTATCTTGTTGTAAATGCCTTTTATAGTATTTCCAAACGAGAAATTTTATAATATTGTAATATTTTTTGCGCCTTGTATATATTTTATCTATGATTAAGTTATAAACTAATTTTGTACCGTTTTAAAATAATAAATAATTGTATCTGACTATGTTTTTCTTACTTAGTATGTGTATTGTATTATGTACAGTGCAAACAACTTGTACAATATCAAAAATAAATGATCAGATATTTTGTGACTTAATCAGAACAGTTAATTGGAATCCTGTGTTGAGTAAAGTTGATGTGCAGGTAGCTGCAGACGAATTTTATAAAATAATTACAAATATTCATGATAGGGCAACAAAAACCTATACTGAAAAAAAAAACAAATAGTAATAAACCATGGATAACTATGACCTTGTTCTGAGTATCAAAAAAGAGACAAAATGAAAAAAAAAACTTTTAAATAGTTTCAATGAAATTGAAAGCCGACTGTACAAGCAATATCGAAACAATTTGAAGAAAATTATACAAAAGTGTAAGTACGATTATTATAGAAACAAAATAGAAAATGCAGGATCAAATTTGAAAAAGATATATGTTCATAAATGATGCAACTGATAACCAATCACACAAAGGAAAAAATACTCCACCCATCACAAAAGACTCGCTTCCCTTCCTTGATAGTGAGAATCTGGCAAATTATTGCAATAAATATTTTGTGAGTGTTGGAAATGAAATGTATCCAAAAATTCAAACTCCAATTAATAAATTTGAAACAAGTTTTGATAATGCAACCTCCTTATTTTTAACCCTGTTGATGACAATGAAATCATAAAGCAAATAAATAACTTAAAAAGTGACAGTGCGCGGGGTATAGATATGATTGATGCAAATATTATTAAGAGAACCCATACATATATTTGATTCCCACCCTAGTTCATATAATAAAGTTAATCTTTAATACCGGAATTGTCCCGGAACAGTTTAAAATTTCAGTAGTAATTCCGATTTTTAAATCGGGTGATAGATTGAATATCGAAAATTATCGCCCGATTAGCTTGATAAACAATTTTTCAAAGATATTTGAAAAATGTCTCAAAGATAGACTCGTAATGTTTCTTAATATGAATGGCTTCCTTTCTAAAAACCAATATGAATTCATGAGTGGATCAAGTACAGTTAATGCCCTGCATGAGTTATCTAAAATAGTTACCGACACACTTGAGAACAAAAATAAAGTAAAGTAAATTCTTCCAAATAAAAACCATTTTTTGAACATAGTACTTTTTTTCACCCTATTTTGCTCGATTACATCATTCAATTTTATTACATATTGGATTGCATATTTTGTAATAAAAGTCAATATTTATGCATATTTTCAAGAAAAATGTGTATATATATGCACATATTTTTTCAAAAACTTGTTGCATATATTCCGCGCTTTAGTTATTAGCACACAAAGCAATGATTTTTATAAATGTTATCTTTATTTGCAATATAGAGTCAGTTGAAACGACATCCTACAATCATGAGCATTTTAAAAATGTGAAAAACAATAAACTATTAAATACCCCTCAAATCAGTGCTTATAGCTCTGGCCTCGAGAGTTTTCTATTATTACAATTTTATTTCTTTTAACCCAGCTTTTAACTTAAGTTTAAATGATGTCTTAACTTTTTAACAAAGGAATTAAAACCACTTATATTTTTAACAATTTCAGACAGTTTGTTGAATGTTTTTGATGCATTAACCATTCGATTGTTTAAACCTATGTTTGATCTGGTATACTTACATTTGATAAATATTATTTTTGACCTCTAGTTTCGTATCTCTGAACATCGATATAAAATAAAATTGTAGTATTACACTTTTGTTGTTTATTTATCAGCTTGACAGTTAATTTCGATTGTTCCAACTCTAACACCTTACTGAGCCTCCAGAATCCCAACTCCCCACAGAAAGAGCATCTGTGTACCTCTTATGACCATAAATAAGTTTTAAAACCTTATTTTGTAAAATTTGCATTGTTTTAAAAGTTGTACTACCATACATGGACGGTGTTTTGCAATAACAGTCTAACCCACCTACCTATTGTTCCGAGTAAATTAACATAATGCATGTAATTACTATGAAAATTACGCTTTTAAAAATATTCTTTTTCTTTATTTTCTTTTAAGTAAAAATTATTACAAGTTAACTAAAACAACATACAAACTCAACATCTAGACTAAGGTTTTTGTTAAAAAAAAAATATATATTAAAGTGGGTTAGGCGATTTTTGCAAAACTAAATATAAAAGATTGTTGTTTTGCAATAACCGCCTATTCCTTGAAAATAGTAGGTATCGAATGAAAATCTAAAAATTGTCATAAAATAAAGAGGTTTAACTAGGTAAATATTATTTAATTACTTCCTCCATTTGATCTGGATCAATTTGAAAATCTGGATCTAAACCAATTCCTTCCAAATCTTCCTGAAAATCCACACATTCGACAATATCTAAAAAGTCATAAAAAGGCTTGGCATCTTGGGGAATTAAACTGTACAAATATTTTAGGTCCTTTATTTTTTCGGCGGACAGTGGTTTACCATTTGGCCACAAAGGAGGCAAATCTATATATTTTAGAACAGGCTTTCGCCCCTTTCCCGTTTTTTCAATATTTACCTCTAAAAATCTCTCATCTGACACATGGTTCTTCATAAATAAAACGGCAGAATTTTCTTTTGTAATCTTGATCACATGTGTTTTCAACCAATTTATGTTCTCTTTATTTGTATCAACTTTTCGATTTGTTATTGATTTTTCCAATAAATTGACTGAAACCATTTCATCAGACCTGATACGATTTACAATAAACTTATTTTTACGTCTACAGGAGTACATGATGTGCATGTAGTCGTGATCAGTGTATAGCCTTTCGTGTGTTTTAAGGGCACATTCAACATCTCCGAAGTGTGAGTCGTTAGGCAGGAAACTATGCCCAGAGAGTAAAAATTTTAACGAAATTGATTCAAGGGAATTATGATTTTGAAGTACGTGAATCAGCATTAGGACTAACTTTATACTTCTATTCTGACCTCCGCAAGAGTCAGACCATAGAATTAGTTTTTTTACTGGAGCCTTTATATTTTCGTTAATATATTTTCGTAGACATGAACCAACTTCTTGTGTGCCCCTGCCAGCCTCCCGTTCGGTCCATACATTAAAAACTCCTTTTTTTGTGATGCCAACATAAATGCCCAAATTAAACCAATTTAATTGCCTTTTATAATATGCGACTCCAGTCGGTATTTTAGGCAAAGGATGAGTTTTTTGAAGATCGAAGGTTAAAGTTTCGAGTGTTTCATCCTCTTGTGCACATATTAGATCAGCCTTCATTTGGCTTCGTAGATCTTCCGCTATTTCGAGATGTTTCTTGTGATCTCTTTCTAGGTCCTCTTTTTTTTTTCAAATCTTGTGCAGAAGTTACTTGGACTTTATATTTATCACAACTTCGGCAAGTATCCTTATGAGGTGTTTTAAGCCTTAAATTAAAATTTGAATAAAATACATTTTTGTATTTGGTAAGGCTTACTGGCTGTTCTGTGATTTCCTTATAGAATTGATACATTTTCGCCAAATTTAGTTCGGGAAGTAAAAAAATTTGAGTCTGTCTGACTGCGACAATAATGTGACACATATGTTGGAAATGAAGCTATATGTTCCTTAATTTTCTTAATTCTTTCTTCATCGATGGCATTTCTTCCTCCACTACTTCTTCCCCTTTTATCAAGAATTATGTTATTTTTCATTTGATCCAGGGCCACACGGATTCGGTTATGGTTTATTTGAAGAGTACTTAAAAATGTATCCTTACAAACGGAAGTATTATCTATGTAATATTTTCTTGACTTGCTTCTTCTTGATATTTTGGTTTTTGTGTAGCATCTCTTCTTATCAACTTCTTGGACGCATTTGCTTAACAAGGCACAACGTCCTTCAAATGTGCCAATATTCCAATATTGAAGAAAAAATATTCTTCTTATTTCCACATTAACAGCCGTGTGACAGTTTTTTTAGCACGGACAAGAATAGTCTTCTTTAAATATTTTAGGTCGTACAATTTTATTTTTTGCTGACACGTATTTTAAGTTAAAGTTTGCAAACTTTTTTCTATCTTGTCTTGATTGATTTATTCTATTCCTCTTTCTACCGCGTTTCTTTCTGCCTTCACTTTCCTTTACATTCAAATCGATTTCTTGGTCCATTGTTTCTTCTGCAGAATCAGTATTTTCTGAGTCAGGGACGTATTCGCTGCCTGAAGACTGGTACGGCTCATCCACATCGACATCAAGTAGTGTAGCAGAAGACATATTTTGCAAAGTACAGTCATCACATTTTTCTTGTTCTTGAGGACCAGCATTGAGTGTTTGTTGAAACTTTTCAAGTCCCATTTTTACTAGTAATTTTCCTCTTGGCATATTCATCCTCTGCAATGAAACAAAACAATAAGTATGGTTTGCAAGCCTCATAACAACCGGTTTAAATATTTTATTAAGAGAAATTACTTATTGAAAAATATTTTCAATTGGTAAATTTTAATTTAAAATTTTGCACTATGTGCTATTATTTTAAGATTAGCAAAAAAAGTCTATCCCGCATTCTTCGGTAATTATTTAGAAAACGGGTTTTCGCTATTATAAGAGATTTTTGAAAAAATCCTTTTTAACGTGTTTATATAGGTGAAATGTAACAATAATCTGCCACCGCAGCTCCGTAAAATTGTTTCTATAATTTGTTATTAACAAATAGATACTTACGGGATCGGGCGGCGAATAGGGGAGCTGGGCGGGGCCACTACAGTACGCATCCAAGGAAAAATAGACACTGACACTGTTTCTGAGAAAGTCTCTCACATCACGCACAGTATTGTGTATATCAGAATATACATAAAAATATTAAATGCGGTACACAAATAGGAATAATTATTGTTTCCGTCATAGTAATGTCACGTTACAAATTAAAAAACTGTCAGTAAATGACACAACGCTGGCAACGGCTAACTTCAGCCCAAATGTTAATAGTGTTGCCAAATTGCTTTGTCAATTTTGAAATCGTTTGCGATGGTGATTGAATAATGGTAAAAAATAAATGATAAATGTAATAAAAACGGGTTTGTCTCTTCACTATCCCAAGCTAAGCAAAACCATTCAAAACTAACCCATACAAACCCAAATTAAACAAAACTAACCAAAACTAACCCAAACTAACCAAAGTAAAGAAGCAAGCGCGCTACGCGCGCTTATCTCTTCATTATCCCGAACTAAGTAAAACCAACCAAAACTAACCCAAATTAACCCAAACTAAAGATGCAAGGGCGCTAAGCGCGCTTGTCTCTTCACTATCCCCAACTAAGCAAAACCAAACAAAACTAACCCATACTAACTAAAACTAACCCAAACTAACAAAAAACTAACCCAAAATAAGCAAAGTAACGAGGCATGTTCAGCAGCTACGCGCGCTTGTCTCTTCGCTATCCCGAACTAAGTAAAACCAACCAAACCTAACCCAAAATAACCAAAACTAACCCAACCTAACCAAAATAAAAAGGCAAGCGCGCCACGCGCGCTTGTCTCTTTACTATCCCGAACCAAGTAAAACTTGGTCCCAAACTAAGCAAAACCAACCAAAACTAACCCATACTAACCAAAACTAACCGAGACTAACCAAAACTAACCCAAACTAACCAAAGTAAAGAAACAAGCGCGCGAGTACTCGTACTTCTCTCTGCACTATCCCAAACTAAACAAAACCAACCTAAACTAACCCAAACTAAACAAAACCAACCTAAACTAACCCAAACTAACCAAATCTAACCTATGCCAACCAAACTAACCGAAACTAACCAAAATTAACTATAGTTGGTTTCGATTTTTTTTTGCTTAATCTGGGATAATACAGACAAGATCGCATAGCGCGCTTGTCTCGTCTCTCTACTTTAGTTAACTAGGATTTGGATTGGTTTCGGTTAGTTTGGTTAGTATGGGTTAGTTTTGTTAGTATGGGTTAGTTTTGGTTGGTTTTGCTTATTTTGAGACAGTAAAATAACAAGCGCGCGTTCCTTACTTTGGTTAGTTTGGGTTAGTTTTGGTTAGTTTTGGTTGGTTTTGCTTAGCTTGGGAGACTGAAGTGACAAGCGCGCGTAGCTAGCTTGCCTTTTTATTTTGGTTAATTTGGGTTCGTTTTGGTTAGTTTGGGGTAGTTTTGGTTGGTTTTACTTAGTTCAGGATAATGAAGAGAAAAGCGCGCGTAGCGCGCTTGCCTCTTTATTTTGGTTAGTTTGGGTTGGTTTTGGTTTGTTTGGGTTAGTTTTGGTTAGTATGGGTTAGTTTTGGTTGGTTTTGCTTAGTTTGGGATACTGACGTGACAAGCGCGCGCAGCGCGCTTGCCTCTTTACTTTGGTGGGTTTGGGTTAGTTTTGGTTGGCTTTACTTAGTTCGGGATAGTGAAGAGACAAGCGCGCGTAGCGCGCTTGCCTCTTTATTTTGGTTAGTTTGGGTTCGTTTTGGTTAGTTTGGGTTTGTTTGCGTTAGTTTTGGTTAGTTTGGGTTAGTTTTGGTTTGTTTTGCTTAGTATAGTGAAGAGACTCTCTTTACTTTGGGTTAGTTTTGTTTGCTGGAGCCTTGGAGCGAGCGGAGGTCCCATCCGTGAAGTGAAATATTAGAACGGTAACACTGCGTTGCTGTTTTTATTACATTTATCATTTATTTTTTACCATTGTCCAATCACCAATGCAAAGTATTTCAAAATTGACAAAGCAATTTGGCAAGACTATTAACATTTGGGCTGAAGTTAGCCGTTGCCAGCGTTGTGTCATTTACTGACAGTTTTTTATTTGTAACGTGATATTACCACGGCACATATAACAACCAGCAATATCACATCTTCTTTTTTCGTATCTGCGCAAGTCCGCGCGCAAGATTTTCCTTGGTAGGAAATCCGTCAAACTGCCGCCAGCGGCGTCGTGTTTTTACGACTGGTTTATTTTATTGCTATTGGAGTTAAATCGAAACCATAGGCGTGTATTTGTCAAATAATTGACATTGTGCGAGACAAACGTTGTTAATGTCATTTGTGTAATGCAAAAAGCCGTGGTGTTTAAGCAATAAGAACTTGTACAAACCAGAGATATTCTTCAAAGGAGAATTTCTTTAGATTTCCTGCTCATACAACAAGGTATACATATATTTCATAACCCATTGATATTTGAAATTGTAATTACGGCTCTGTTAAAAGAAAATCATACTTATATATATTTCAAATCCAGCCCTGACTTTTCCTACCCAACTGACATTAGCAAGGTCAAATTTAATTTTTCGCCTGACAGGTCGAGTAATATTGCTGGTTGTTATATGTGCCGTGATATTACTATGACGGAAACAATAATTATTCCTATTTGTGTACCGCATTTAATATTTTTATATATATACTGATATACACAATACCGTGCGTGATGTGAGAAACTTTCTCAGAAACAGTGTCAGTGTCTATTTTTCCTTGGATGCTTACTGTAGTGTCCCCGCCCAGCGCCCCTATTCGCCGCCCGGTCCCGTAAGTATCTATTTGTTAATAACAAATTATAGAAACAATTTTACTAAGCTGCGGTGGCGGATTATTGTTATATTTCACCTATATAAACACGTTAAAAAGGAATTTTTCAAAAATCTCTTATAATAGCGAAAACCCGTTTTCTGAATAATTACCCATTCTTCCACTAACGTAAAACGTAATAAGCATATTATCTTTATATCGAGCATTTAACACTTATAATAATAGTAACTTCATATTATGTGCCCTAATTTATATGTAATTTGTAATCGTTCTTGTTAAATATGACAGAACTAAATTATTATTAAATTCTTATAGGTTATATTAATATAATAAAGCATTTATTTAAAGATTCTAACTTACATCATGCAGTATCAAAAATAATCGTGTAATATACATACCCTGAGTACTAATATACCTCGCAGTAGCACAGCAACTTTATTTTGTGATAATTATTATTAGTAAACACCAAATTTACGACTTTTTACTAACAAGGGAAAGAGCTTTACTGTCGTAAACAACACCTTGATGTTTTCTCTTAAAACGTTAAGCAGACAGATATGCAACAATGTTCTAACCAACATGGCAACATAAATGTGGGTTAGATCATTTTTCAGGTTTCTGTTCCGAGGATTTATCGAATGTGGTTTAGAACTTTGGTCATAGATGTCGTTAAAATGCCGGATGTGGCTTAGATTATTTTGGCATGCTATAGTACGGTACATGATAGACCGTTTAACACGAATAACTCATTTGTAAACAAATTGTGGGTTAGACGGTTATTGCAAAACACATATCCCCCACTGGAAGCAATTAGTATCTGAATTAAATCTGGATAAATAGTCTCTACATCTCTAAATAAGTGGAATCTTCGAAATATATTTTTAGTCATAAGTCGACAAAGCTATTTGAACGCATTCTTAAAACATTAGTTGTCTCTTTAATGCAGACAGATATAGGTTATCGTGAGTATCACAACTCTAGTATATAACAAAGGTACCATATGAGGTGGTAGTCGCCATGGTTTCTCGACGTTGCTTTTGCAGGCGTTTAACGCCCGTGTCGCTTTGGCCGTGATATTTTCGATGTGGCTTCTGAAGCTAAGCCTGGTGTCTAGCGTGAGTCACTAGTATTTTACCTCAGTGTCCAATTGAAGTCCAGAACAGTGGTCCCAAACTTGCCGCGGACTAAAATGGTGATGCTGTCAGCGTAATCTTGCGCATGGACTCCATGTTGTTGCAGCAGGTAATAGGAAAATATAGTGCCAGCATACTGGTTAAAGAGCTTAAAAGTATGCCACTGCTCCGACCTGCATAAAATACGTGTTTTGTCTGAAATTCAAGGACTTGTCCTCTAAGCAGTATCAAAGTTTTATTTCGTAAAAAATATCAGATAAGAATCTGCATTAAGAGATGTTG